>CAXKVX010000810.1:0-71455 GCA_964058865.1 Eleocharis quinqueflora
GAAACTGAATTATTTTTTGGCAGTCGTCCGCGTTAGACACCTCTAATATTGGAATCCGTATCCCCCGAAATAATGCGGGGTTCCGAAATGATCAGCGGGCAGCACTGTTACGATGTAAATTCGTTGGTACTGTAGCAAAATCATTGTGCATGCAGTCTCGTCGCTGTAGCAGCGATAAGAATATAAGAGGAGTCTACTGCTGCCGGCCATTTCAGAAATGTGAATTCCTAATATTGAACTTGGAAGTAGGTACTGAAACGGGCCTTGACTGGAAGAAAATAGTAGTTCACCAATCATATTAGATTATGCAAACTCCAATTATAACCATTTTATCATTACTGGATCAATAGAAAATGGAATTATATGACTAACCTTTCTTTTTTTTCTCATCCAGAGGTTGAACTTCCAAGTCTTCAATAGCTAGGTATGCATCTCTACGTCATCAGCTGTAACTAATTCCTAACTTGGAAGTAGGTACTGAAACGGGCCTTGGCACCAATCATATTCCGCCATTTGTTTTGCATGGTGTAGAATTATCCTATTATAGTAGTTCATTTTTCTATATAAACACCTTGTACCACTCACTACTTCACCAATCCTCGCTAAGCAAATTAACCTGTTCTATTTTCCTCTAATTCCATCTTAGAAGTGTTTTCTTCAATTTCTGCTGCACATTATATTCTGTAATTATTCTATAAGGTACGTTTTATTATTATTATTATTATTATTATTAGTTGTGTTACCATAGAGAACTAATCATTTTAGATTAAAATAAAATTCAAAACGTTAAGTTTCATGACAAAAAGGGATCAATTACGCACACATACTTAAGTAAGAATATCCACCTCTTCATGATATAGTATGTAATATAGGTAAGTTGCCAACATTTTTTACGAGTATGTATTAATTTATGTTTATTGCTTTTCCCATTCAATACTACAAACTATATACATTGTAACAAAGTTCATTATATATATGTTGCAAGAGGAAAATTGTAGGGTGATGAAATGTATAACATGTATATCCCTAAACAATTTGTTTCCATGAATTTGTAGTTCTTTCATTTAACTTTTTATTTTTTTCTTCATGATGAAACTTTAATAAATTATTCATAATATTACATTATCTCTACATAATTTTGATTTTCTCGCTATTCCCTTGATTTTTTTTTATATTTTTTTTTTATCATGAGGCAACTTTCTTGCATCTCAGCCTGACCATCTTTAGATTTTGTTTCTCCAACAATTACAGTACAAAGCTTTAATTTGTTATGTTGTATGTCAACTTATGATATATATTATTTATCTGTAATCAATGTATTAAACTAACAAATCTATATATGTAAGAATGAGAATCCTTGTCTGATAGTTAGAACTTCTTTATGAACAAAGTGTAATTTAATTGGAAAGGCAGACATGTACATAACAAAATTTTAAATTTGTAACTTGCATCATTTAGGGATTCCATGATTGCACCTACATGAATGCTTGAATATAATAGCAAAGTTATATACTAACAATCTAATATGTTGCTAATCTGTCAGAGGCGAAGGAAATGAAAGCAATGAACCAGATACGCCAGGCACAACGTTCACAAGGAACTGCAACAGTTCTTGCAATCGGCACGGCTACTCCGCCTAAGTTCATTTACCAATCTCAATATGCCGACTACTTTTTTCGTGTTACCAAGAGCGAGCACCTTAAAGAACTCAAGCAGGAGTTCCAGACAATCTGTAAGAACACACCAAACCACTGATGCACTTGTATATGTGTATGTATACGAATATTCACATGGTAACATTAAAGCAGCTGTTAGAGCATTTGAAATGCAAAACAGGAACGGTTACATTAATATTTTCTTGTTGTATTGATTAATGCCAAAGAGAAAGGATGAAAGGATGGACCAAAGTTTGCTTCATCAATGAAGAAATATTAGTTCCTGTGGAACTTAATTTAATTCATAATTTGTACTTAACTTTCGTAGGCGACGAGACGAAAATTCGTAAGCGCCACTTTCATTTAACCGAGGAAATGCTTGAGAAGCACCCAAAGATAGCCTCACATAAGGATCAGGAATCGCTCGATGCAAGGCAAGACATTGTGCTGAGTGAGGTGCCGAGGCTCGGTCTCGAGGCAGCAGAGAAAGCCATCAAAGAGTGGGGACAACCAAGGTCGAAGATCACTCACCTAATATTCCACACAACAACAGGCAGCATCGACATGCCTGGTGCCGATCGCCAGATGTTGAGGCTCTTAGATCTTCCTTCCTCAGTAAAACGGTCAATGATGTACCACCAAAATTGCTCCGGTGGTGGCACAATGCTCCGTCTTGCGAAGGATATAGCTGAGAATACCCGAGGCACCCGTGTCCTCGTTATTTGCTCTGAAATCTCCTTGACGGCCTTTCGTGGTCCTTCCAAGGCCCACCCAGATACTCTCCTACCTCAAGCAATTTTTGGTGATGGAGCAGCAGCTGTTATTGTCGGATCCGAGCCAGACCTTTCGATTGAACGCCCAATTTACGAAATTATTTCCGCTCGCCAAACCATACTTCCCGGCACAGAAGATGCTTTCATTGGCCATATTAGGCAAGACGGCCTCGCGTTGTACATGTCACCTCCTGCGCCTGAGCTGATCTCAAGCAGCATTGCCAATACTCTTGCTGCGATAGTTGAGCCACTCGGGATTATTGACGATTGGAATGCAGCCTTTTGGGCAGTAAATCCCGGTTTTCCAAATATTATAGAGCAAGCTGAGGCTGACTTGAAGCTAGACAAGGAGAAACTTAAGGTGACAAGGCATGTTCTCGCCGAGTACGGCAACATGATGAGTGCAACCATATTTTTCATGCTAGATGAGATAAGGAAACAGTCTGCGGGAGAAGGGAAGGCGACCTTCGGTGGCGGAATGGAGTATGGTGTTCTTTTGGGGTTTGGAGCTGGAATGACCATGGAGACAACGATCTTACGCGCCAACGCAAACATTACTTCTTCTCAAGTAGAAGATGACGATGTCTGGACCATTTAATGAAATAATTGTATGAATATTCATGAATAATTAAGCTCAAGGTATGATGAGCTAGACATTATAAGGGATGCCTGTGAAGTTTTTATATTTCTATATGTGTGATCTTGCTATGTTATTTTGTAAATGAAATAAAGAACAGAGGGTTGTTTCATCGTCCCATTTTTCAAGCGGCATATATATATAATGATCTATATATATATATATATATATATATATATATATATATATATATATATATAGAGAAATGCTATGGTGCACCATGATGCCAAAAGAATTATGGCACTAGAAAAACTGAACCATTAGATGAGTAACCCCTGCTTTAAGATTCGTACTTTTTGAAGTACTATATATGACCAATCCTGAACTGTGGACCTAGAAAACTGAAAGTCAGTATACCAACTAAACCAGATTTCCTGAGAGAATTAATCTAGTTAAACTTTTGAACAAATACTCAAGAAATTTTTAAATATTTTTACGAGATACCGGAGCCGAATCTCAGCCGAGTTAGAAACTTCTTATGAACGACTGGCGTAATACCGCTAGAAGTTCAATCTATCTAGAAGCTCTAAAGGCAACCGAGACGATTGAAGAACCCGCAAGCGGCTTTCTGAAACCAGCCGAATTTGCGAAAGGAGCCACAACAGCATTGATTAAGCAGAATAATACAATAATCCAGCTGCTGGTCAAAATCAAGGAAGATCTCGAAGATTGCAAAACCACAATCAGGAGACTAGAGGCGGCGAAAACCAAAGTCCCTGAAACAGAAGATCTTACACAATCTATAAACGAACTCCAAAAAGGCTTACATAAACTTAGCCTTGGAGAACCCAGTGAGAAAAAGATCAAGAAGCCAACCGGCCAGTTCTTTGTATTTAAAAATCCAAAAGAAATATTTGACTCAGTCAAAAACCAAAAATGAGTCAAACAAGAACTGAAACGGTGAGTAGACCAAGCATATCTGGTAGAGAAAATAGCCAAAACCCTACAATCGAAGACCAGATAAGAGGCTACAGGCAAGGAAGCCGCATAGCGTTTGAGGCACAGAGAAGAATGCCAGGAAGAAGGCATTACAGAAGAAGTCTGGAGTCCCAACTAAATCCAGACGTTGAGCTCAACCATTCACAGTACAGAAGGGCTCAACAAGTTCCAGCTGAGACCTTATACCAGGCTGGATGGTCTGAACGAAATCATCGAGTATACCAACACTACTCGGATGAAAGAGTATTAGTTACAGATGGAGCTCAGGTGGAGCTACCATTTATCTCGCAACAAAGCTACAACCAGTTGGTACAAGAAGGGTTGCAGCATCTGCATATAGGTCTTGTGATGATAAGACTATATGCACTCCATAGGAGAAACGCTGGGGTAAACGCCCTAGTAGTTTTAAGAGACACAAGATGGTCTGATGATCGGGCCATAATCAGTTCTATGGAAATAGACCTGACAGGCGGTACGCAACTGGCGTATACAGCGCCAGACATGACCTTAAGTGTTCATGATTTCAACAACCACATCCAAGTCGTTATACAGACTCATGGCTACGATGGTTGGCAAGGAGGAGAGAGTAATTTACTGCTCTCAAGGTCGTTGATAGGAAGGCTATCAAATACAAGCCACACAAACTTCAGATACAATGTGGAGAGAGTGGCAGAACACCTGGCAAGTAGAGGGATTCGAGCAATTCCAGGCCAGATGAGGTCAACTGAGGAGCTAAGAGGCAGGCAATGGATAATACGGCCAGCAACAGCACCAGCCGTACAGAATCCTCAGACAGCAAGGATAAGGACCAGAACTGATGGGTCCTTGGCAGTAAGATTTGGCGGCTATTCATCAACCGCGCCACCAGAAGAAGTGATAGTAGGCCAAGCTGATGAAGAGTTACTAGGTGAGGAATCAGTCCTAATGATGTTTTGTGACTGGCACGAGTCACAGGATGAAGATGAAGATAATGATGAACTCGAGATGTTGCAATTATTGGCAGCATTACCGAGAGAAAAGCAATCGGCTGAAGAAGATGTCGGACCAATCTGGGACGAATACAACGATTCCAGTGAAGAAGAATGGGTAAACCCATTCTCTCAGAAGGATGGAAGAGAGGAGGTCAAAACCGAAACCATTCTAGCAGCGATGGAATATCCATTGCTCAAAAACCTTGATTCGAAAATTGAAACAATCCTTTCAACCCAATCCACAGCAACTGGACCTAGCAGACCGCGAGAACCAATGATGGGACCCCCAATGTACCCACCAGGGAGTCTAAGACAAAACCATCAACAACTCGATGTCCCAGAAATAAGAGCTAGAGTTAATAGATTCAAAGGAGGGTTTGCACAACAAAACAACGAAAGGTTCAACCTTCCTTCAGCGCAAGCAAACCAAGGCGCTATGCTCGTATTGCCTGAGGATATAGGGCAGTACAGTGATGTGATTTCCAGATGGGAGTCAATCACCCTAAACCTTGTAAATGAAAGAAACTGGGCTGATAACAAAAGCAAGGTCATTTACATTGAGAATCTACTGGGAGAAGTAGAGAAAAAGACGTGGATACAATGGCGAATGGCGTATCCCCAAGAATATGAAGAATTGGTGAATATTGCCGATGATCCACAGAATGTTATTTCCCAGGTTAGAAGGATAATCCTACTTGAGGACCCTTACCAGGGTTCGACAGTAGAGCAAGATCAAGCATACAATGATCTTGAGAGATTAGCATGCAATAACATGAAGGACCTATTTGATTACATGAATGATTATAAGGTCCTAGCAGCCAAGTCCGGACGTATGTATGTCAGTCCTGAGCTCTCTGAGAAATTTTTCAGAAAGATGCCCCCTCTAATCGGAAAAGAATTAGAAAGAGCGTACATGGAGAAGTACCCGGGGAGCACTGTCGGAGTACTACCAAGAATTAACTTTTCATACCAGTACCTGGCAGAATCATGCAAGAGAGCAGCGCTACAAAGAAGTTTGAAAGATCTATCCTTTTGTAGCAAAATCTCAATTCCAGGCTACTACCAGAAGAATAAGAAATATGGGATCAGAAAAGCAAAAACCTATCGCGGAAAACCACATGAATCTCACATAAGAGTATTCAAGAGAAAGAACGCGGACAAGGTGAGAAAATGCAAATGCTTTATTTGTGGTGAAGAAGGCCACTTCGCCAGAGACTGCAGAAGAAAACAAGGTAACATTGCAAGGGCTGCAATTGTTGAGAACCTTGACCTAGATGATGACTGGGATATCTTGTCTGTTGACCAAAACGAACCGGATAGTGACGCTATATGCTCACTTTCGGAGGGTGAGGTTGGCAACGCAAGAACAGTTATCATGGAACTTGGAGATACACCGTTTGAATCAATCTTTATGCTCCAAGAAGAAACGCCATCATGGCGAAAGCAACCAAACCTACCTACTGAAATGAGGAATTGTGAACATTCATGGGAGGATAATGGTGAAATACCACGAGGTTGCGAAAGGTGTAACTGTTGTCTAGAAACGACGAACATCAAAATGAGGGCGCACTGTGCAAAATGCAAGATGACTGTGTGTCCCATGTGTTCAAGGTTTGTATTGGGAAGAAAAATCATGATAAGAATACAAAATCTAAGTCCTTATGATAGCAAGGATGAGCTTATCAATGAGCTTTTAAGCTATATCCAGTATCTCCTAGCCGAAAACGCAAGATTGAAGGATCAATTGTTGGAGAATGAGCTAGTAGCAGACATGACCAAGATGGATATAAAAGGCAAGCGTAAGGTGGTGGGAGAAGTAGAAGTTGATTCAGATGATAATGATGAATCCCCACCAAATGTTGCATTTCCCAAGAAGGCCAATCCAAATCAGAACCTTATAATAAAAGAGATGGCCAATAAACTCTCCGATGACGAGATAAATACTGCAGTCCCAGATCCTAGAAAAGGAAGAAGGGTAATCAACAGGTTGTACAACATTGAACTGCAGATAGAAATACCAGGGGTAAATCCTTTTAAAATTCAGGCGATATTAGATACAGGCGCTACGGTGTGCTGTGTAAACCAAGAATTTATACCCCCTGAGGCTTTGGAGCCAAGTCTATACCCTATACAGATAAATGGGGTAAACTCTCAGCAAATCGCAAACCTGAAACTGAAGAATGGGCAGATGTCTATTGAAGACAACAAATTCAGAATCCCATTTACATATGCATTCCCGATGGGCAAGGAAGGAGGTGTCCAAATGCTAATTGGATGCAATTTCATCAGAGCAATGCAAGGTGGACTGAGAATCGAAGGGCAGATGGTTACATTTTACAAAAATGTAACAACAATAACCACCAGGGCAGATGCTGAGATCATTTCTCAGGCAGCAGTGGAAGAACTTGACCTATCTGAGCTTGAATACATAGAGGTCAAAGAAGCCATTACCTATAACTGTGGTGATGAGTCACCATGGTTCAAGAATAAATTCAGAGACCTGCTAAGAAGACTGAGGGAGCAGGGCTACATTGGTGATAACCCGGTTAAACACTGGGCGAAAAATCAAGTAACATGCAAACTGGATATCATAAACCCAGATATCACAATACAAGACAAACCCTTAAAGCATGTTACCCCGGCTATGAAGGAACAATTTGACAGGCATGTGCAAGCGTTACTGAAAATTGGGGTAATCCAATCAAGCACGAGCAGGCATAGAACCATGGCCATAATGGTAAATTCGGGTACAACCATAGACCCGGTTACAAAGAAAGAGGTCAAAGGGAAGGAGCGGATGGTCTTTAATTACCGCACCCTCAATGACAACACACACAAAGACCAGTATAGTCTACCAGGCATTAACACCATCCTGAAGAAGATTGGCAACAGCAAGATATTCTCGAAATTCGACCTAAAAAGCGGATTTCATCAAGTTGCCATGGATCCAGAGTCAATACCCTGGACGGCATTTGTGATACCTGGAGGACTCTATGAATGGCTAGTCATGCCATTTGGCCTGAAAAATGCACCAGCGATATTTCAAAGGAAGATGGACAACTGCTTTAGAGGTACATAGGATTTTATAGCAGTTTACATTGATGATATCCTCATTTTCTCAGAAACAGAAGAACAACACGCAACACATCTGAGTAAAATGTTGGAGATATGTGAAAAATGGGGACTGGTGCTATCTCCTACTAAGATGAAAATCGCGGTAAAGGAGATTGAATTCCTTGGGGCAGTATTCGGTGAAAGTAAGATCAAACTTCAGCCCCATATAATCAAGAAAATAGTTCAGTTTGACAACGAAAAGATGAAGGAGAAAGCTGGGCTCAGATCCTGGCTGGGAATACTGAACTATGCGAGAAGCTACATTCCTAATCTGGGAACTCTCCTTGGGCCATTATACTCCAAAACAAGCCCTCATGGAGACAAGAGGCTAAAACCCTCTGATTATCAGCTCATCAGCAAGATAAAAGAGCTGGTACAAAATCTTCCTGATCTTGAATTACCACCTCCTGGATCCTATATTGTTCTTGAAACAGATGGGTGTATGGAAGGATGGGGCGGTGTTTGTAAGTGGAAGAAGAAGAAGAATGATCCCAGGAACACAGAACGGGTTTGTGCTTATGCCAGTGGGAAATTCCCGGTAATAAAATCGACAATAGACGCTGAAATCCATGCATGTATGGAGACGATGAAAGCTCTCAAGATTCACTATCTTGATCAACAAGAAATAACCCTTAGAACAGACTGTCAAGCTATCATCAGCTTCTACAACAAATCAGCGCAGAACAAACCGTCCAGAGTCAGATGGATTAACTTTGTTGATTTTATAACTGTTACAGGGGTACAAGTCAATTTTGAGCACATTGATGGCAAACTAAACATACTCGCTGATGCACTTTCAAGATTAACTGCTAATATGGTTTATACCAGAAGCAGTGAAATAACTGACGCATGTCTGAAAAATCTTGAAGAAGTAATTGGGGAAGTAACCCAGGCACCAAACAAGGAAGTTTTCATAAACTTGTGCCAACTAATAGAAAAGATTTCTTTTCTATTAGAAAGAAATTGAATGTCTTGATTGCGGAAGTGGTGGACCGCAAAAACAAACCATCACATTTATCTAATAAGTGTGTTATCTTATTTTTTTTTTAGTTTTTACAGGAAAATGGAAGGACTCAGGAGAATCATAATAAGTGAACCACGAAGGGTCAGGGAAGCTTTTAACAAAGCAGAAGCTTGGGAAGCACTGTGTGGGCAAAATGCTCCATTAGCCCGATACTCGCATACAACAGAAGACACCTTTGTATGTTACCCAAGAAGCATTGAAGAAGAAAACGCTATGACTAGCAGATTATCTGATCTGTACAAAGAACAAGCCTGTAAAACTTGCATACAAGTAGAAATACTTATTGCCATGAAGTATCTCCAGAAAACAAGGCTTGAGTCAATAGCAACAAAAGACAATTGGGCGAGTGACATGTTAGGAAGGGTGGATGCTAGCATACAGGCACTCATCCAATGCCACGACACACTGATAGAGAGCTACAGAGAAACCCACTTCTAAAAGCTGCTTTATTAAAGTTCCTCTTTTTCTTTTGAGATGACTCCTTAGTGTGCTGGAGCATCTACTTTATTCTGAGTGGTTTTACTTTTTCTTTATTTTAAGATGTCGTCTTGTGTGCCGACGCATCTTTTTTTTGAGTGGAAGACAAGAGTTAGTTGATACCTCTTTATTTGCATGACGATGGGGCCCAATGCGCACCCGGTGCAATAATAGAGATCCTATCTCAAGTCTATATATTGTAACATCTTATGAAGTTGCAAGCACATCAGAAATCATCTGAGAGCTTACTTCTTCCAGTTAAATAAAATCAAGTTTCTAGCTTCTAAATTTCCTAAGTCTCAAGTTTCCAGTACACAATTTGTCCGAGGGCTTGAGCCGATCAGACTTCCGCCCTATTTACACTTGGTATCAGAGCTACGATAATTACTCTTGACTTCTGGTTAGTAATGGCTTTCTAAATTCTTTCATAATTTCTAGGAAAACAGAGAAGGAACGGTCATAGAGGAATGATGAAAGGGGTAAATTAAACCTGAAAAGCTTGAAGTTTGGGAGATGTGTACTTAGTATAGGCGATAAAGGGGGAAAAGTACCCAGAAGGGGGAATAGTACCATTACGTTCGTAATATTAAGAAGGCACCCAAATGAATGGCTAGAAAGTTTTAAATCAAACGGTTAAGAAGAGGCTAGTGCCAAAAGAACCTTGGCACTATAGTGCACGATAGCTTATCCCTATATATATATATATATATACTGACCCTATTCCATATATAAGCACACGCTTGGGTTACAATAGCACTTGTAATTTTCTTTTCAACATTTTTTTGTTAATCTGGTTCTGCAATATATGGCATGGTACTTGGGAGTTGGGACTCGCTAATATTAATTACTACATCTACTTGACTACTTAATTAATTGCACTTGTAATTTTCACTAATAACATACATGTGAAGTAGAAGTAGTTGGCTTCAATTTCTTTTTCTTCAATAGACGGTATATATGTAACATTTCCATTTTATTAATTACATTAATTGTCAATGCTAGTTTCTTTAATATATAATTAGTTGTGGTTATAAAACAATTAATACTGAAAGAAGCATTGAGAACCCCCTGTATATATATACCAGCATCATCCTAACACGAAAATAAAAATTGAGAGAGTGACGGATCGCTTGACAATGATTGTATTGACAATCTTGACAATGATTCTTTAAAACAATAAATTTTAAACTTAGATTAATATATATATATATATATATATATATATAGGTTCTCTTCTAAATTTTGAAAAAAAATAAACAATGACATTACTGTTGGACTGGGTTTAATTTTTTTACCCTCTGTGGGCTTGAGCCGGATTTTAAACTTAACCACACACACACAAAAAAAACACACTTCAATAACTACCCGACTTATGTAAACCTTCGTGAAAATATGAAATATCTTTTCTCTTACATTTCTTAATGTTGTAAAAATACGAAATGATCTGCAATTTGGTATGGCAATTGAACAAACAACATTTTTTTTTAAGTAGTAGCGGAAAAAATTCGTCTGTTTCATTGAAACAGAAAATAAGTTGCTTTTTGGTCCTAAAAATCTTGCAACCATCGTGCAAGATATCTAAGTGCAATATATCATATCTTCCTACGACGCAAAAGAACTACATCGATTACTACTCTATTACAGACCATAGTAACCAAGGTTCCAGTCATCAAATCACAAACATCACAGTATCAAAGACTAGCAAACAAATCAAAATAAGAAGCATGTATCAAAAACAAACAACTAAGTCAGTTTTTCCTATTCCATACCAGAGATCTTCCACATCTATTTCCAAAAAATTTTGATCCACTACCATCATCGTCAGATTTCCTCTTTCTTGAATAAGTAAAGGAAGATCCTGCACATCCTGTGAAATTGAACAAACAACATGATACATTGCAAAATAACAAAGACAGAACTTACTAGTTACTTTCTTTTTTTGAAATAAATGGAGAAGACCCACCACTTTCATTTTTTTCAAACAAAAGATACACAAGCAAGTTCAACGATTAATTTCAATCGCCCTCACTCCCTTTATCTGCTAAACATCCCTTCTAACGGCATGCACTGGTATTACTATCGATTATATATCCAACATCTAACAGTTAATAAAGTGACCCTAAAAAACAAAACCAACAAACAACTTGGCCCCAAAAGCACTGGTATTACTATCGATTACACATATCGATATATCTATTCACCAATCGATGTATCAACTGGGACATGGCTCTGGTGACGGTCTTCTCGAACAAATCTCTCTTACTTAGCCAATTTTGAAAGGGGCTAAGTAAGGTGAAACGATATATCGCTATGAGCATCAATATATCGGTAAGCCAATCGATATCAAAAAGTCATATCGATAGGCTTATGACATTGGCAACGGTCCTTTTAGTATTTTTTACATTTTTAATTTCTATTTCGTTATTTCCTGTGATTATAATATCATCTACATAAACTAAAACAATTATAGTTGTGCCATCGATGTTATTCTTAATAAATAAAGATGAATCAGCAGTACTCTTAACAAAATTATAAGAAAGAAGAGAGTAGCTTAATTTTGCATACCATGCGCGCGGAGATTGTTTGAGCCCATATATTGATTTATGTAGCTTACACACAGTGTGGTTTGCAGTTTCATGATATCCTGGGGGTAAGGTCATGTATACTTCTTCCTCCAAGGTGCCTTGAAGAAAGGCATTTTTAACGTCCATTTGGTACAAATTTCATCCCGAGTTCACAGCAATAGACAGTAATACTCGTATGGTGTTCATCTTTGCAACTGGTGCAAAAGTATCTTGGTAATCTATACCGTAAGTTTGGGTAAAATCTTTTGCCACAAGTCTAGCTTTATACCTTTCAATGGAGCCGTTACTATTGTATTTTATTGTGTATACTCATTTGCATCCTACAGGTTTTTTTCCTTTGGGCAAAGAAACTAAGGTCCAGGTTTTATTTTTTTCTAAAGCTTCTAGTTCTTCATTCATTGCATTTAACCATACAGGATTATTTTTAGCCTCTTGATAAGTGGAAGGCTCTTTTTGTTCAGAAATTGAGCTCAAGAAGGATCTGTGTTTTGATGTAATGTTGTTATAGGAAACATAATTCTGAATAGGATACGATACCTGATAGGTCACAAAGTCTTGTAACCTTGTTGGCATTCGGATGGTTCTGGTCGGTCTACTGGAAGGTACTTCCTCATGTCGAAGTGTATCATCGTAGTTGGTAGCTGGTTGGGTTATGTCATGAGTAGATGCATTTGTATCTGGTTGAGATGCACATGGTTGGAATGCATTTATACTTGGAGCATTCTGACTTGTTGATTCGAATGCATTTTGAGAGGTATCCGATACTGGTGCATCTTGATTAGTAGATGAACTTTCTCCCCCTGTATCCAAATCTCTATGTTCGTCTTTGTCAAAAACACTTTCTTCAAAAAAGATTAGTTCTGGATTTGTGGTGTCTTTAATGAACTTATTTTGCTCATCTTTAAAGAAGGGTTCATTTTCAAAAAAAGTGACATCTCTAGAAATATACATTTTCTTTCTTATAGGATCATAACATTTGTACCCCTTTTTTTCATAAGAATATCCCAAAAATATTGTCTTTGTTGCATTTTTATCAAATTTGTCAATGCGCTTTATGTGGACAAAGGCAATGCAACCAAAAACTCTTCAGTGGTCTAAATTCATTTTTCTTTTATTTAAGATTTTTAACGGACTTTTGTTTTTAAGAAGTTTGCTTGGGAGTCGATTAATTAAATAGACTGCAGTGAGTATTGCTTCGGACCAAAAAATACTTGGGACGTTTGATTGAAAGAGGAGAGATCTTGTAACTTCTAAAAGGTGTCTGTTTTTTCGTTCAGAAATACCATTTTGTTCAGGTGTGTTAACACAGGTAGTTTGATGTAAGATGCCTTTGTTTTTCAAAAAATTCTGAAAATTATGATTTATATATTCCGTTCCATTATCTGACCTAAAAACTTTAATTTTTGCATTAAATTGATTTTCAACAAAATTGGTAAATTCCTCAAACTTAGAAAAAACATCGCTTTTGTGTTTGAGAAGATATAACCATGTGGTTCGAGAGAAATCATCTATAAAAGTAACAAAATACTTGAAACCACTGTAAGAGTCGATTGGGGCAGGCCCCCAAACATTAGAATGTACCAACTCAAAACATTTTTCGGTTTTACTCAAAGATAATTGAAATGGAAGTCTGGTTTGCTTGGACAATCGACATACCTCACAATAACTAGAATCTAAATTTGGCAAGATCATTAATTTTTGCAAGACTTTATCACATGGATGTCCAATTCTAAAATGTCATAACTTACTTAAGTCCATATCTTTATTTGTCCTACAACAAACTTTATTTTGAAAATCTAGAAAGTATAATCCATGTTCTAGCCTTCCCCCACCAATCTTCTTCCCTGTTAGTCGATCCTGAAATACCACTGATCTTGGTGAGAAAATAACATTACAGTTTAATTCATTTGTGATTTTGCTAACTGACAATAAATTAGATGTAAGATTTGGTAAATACAACACATTTGAGATTGGTTTGGAAAAAATGTTAGTATCACCACTGGCAGAAATTGGTATTTTGTGACCATTTGCAATTGTAACAAATTGATTTTTTTTTTATTTGTAATTTTTAAATTTTTTAAATCGTGTGTCATATGATCAGAAGCTCCAGAGTCAATGATCCAAACATTATTATGATTTGAATTAGAAGTTAGATTTAGTGCCATACCTGAACATTTACCTGATGGACCCATCATGTTACAGATCTGAGTCATGAGCTGTTGGTTTTGGGCCAAAAGCAGCTGCAGCTGAGATGAGTTGCTGGGCTCGGAACATGTTTTCCCAAGGCCCGCTTCAAAGCCCGCTCCAAGACTTGGTCCAGGGACTTCACAGCCCGCTCCCATTCCTTCTGTCTTCCCGAAACCTTTCGTCTCTCCCGAAACCATTCATTCTTCGCCGCCTCTGTGGTAACAGCGAATCCTCTCCTCTTGGTCCCATCGCGATCGCCACCTACTCGATCGCCTCTGGCTGGTCGGAGCTCAGGGTGAAGTACCCAACATTTATCCCTTACATGCCCTGTCCTTTTGCAGTGATCGCACCATTCATTGGTTCTAGTGTTCCCCCGAGGCCTGGCCCTGTGCTGGTTGGAGTTTGGAAATCCGACGGCATAGGCATGGGTTTCTGTCCCGAGGGTCTTATTTTGGGGGTTCATGGCGATGCGCCTCGACTCCTCCCGTTGAATCACAGACGCAACATGATTGAAGGAGATGAGGTCACCGGACAGGATTTGGGATTTAAGAGTTTCATAACTCGGATCTAGGGCAGCCAGAAAGTAAAAGGTTTTTTCTTGTTCTGCTCTAACTTGCAACGATTTCAGATCAGTGGTTAACGGGTTGTGCATTTGCAACTCGTCCCATTTTGTATCTATCATTCCTATGAGTTCTGAAATTGATTGATTTCCTTGTTTGATTTGCCCTAATTCTTGTTTTAAGGTAAAAATGTGTGAGAAATTTTGAACTTGGCCGTATCTTTCCCGCACCTTTTCCCAAATTTCTTAAGCCGAGTTGCAAAACAGAAATTGTTTGCTAATTTGCGGGATCATGGTACTAAGTACCCAACTCATGACTTGGTTGTCTTCCCTTAACCATTGTTGAGTGAATTTGTGTTGTTTGGTTACAAGTTCTATTACCTCTGTTCCTTCTTTGGCTGTCTCGGCTGCTTCTGCCCTGACTTCTATACTGGGTTCTGGAGATCCAGTAAGGTGGTGCAGTTTGCCTCTGCCGGTGAGGAAGATGGTGATTGCCCTGGCCCATGATGTGTGGTTGTGGTCGTTGAGGGGTTCTGTCATCAGCTTCATCGCTGGGTATCCCTCTCCATCAACTGTGCAGCTGCCTGACATGGTTGCTCCACGATTTGGTGGTAAGGGAGGAATTCTTACAAAGATGCCTTTTTTCAACGCTCTGATACCATATTAGTTTATGAGAAATTGATGCTAGTATTCTTTTTGTATTGACTAAAATTAATTTTTACAGAGAATAACAAGTATATATAAAAGAATCAATGTGACCGTTGGTCACTTTCCATCTATGCCTAATTGCTGTACAAAATCCTTGATATATACTACTTTCTATAAACATACTATATTATTTAATTCTTGAATCCTTGCTGATTATGCTGAATGATAGGCTGGCTTCTTGCCTTTTTATGATCATTGGTTATTATTTCTCAACATTACATGATATTAACTTCGTTTATAAAATATTTCACATTTTGTCAAAAAATAATGAAAAAAATGACAGTTCACAAGTATGACAATAACAAGATATGCATAAACATGAATGCACATGATGTGTAGACGTGTCACACATAATGTATTACATATCAATTCAATTTTTTAATTTATTTATTATGAATTGTTTTCCTATTTATTTGATTTCTTCTATTTCATAAAATTCAACAGTCTATTGGTGTGGTGCTCTGTATGGTACTATTATCAAATGTTTTGTATAAGAGAAGGGATTATTTGCTAATGGTTATCTTTACAATAAAAATTCAAATAAATTGATAGAAAAAATTAAAAATAGCAAAATGTTTATATGCACATTCTTGAACTTATATAGATTACATATGTTTTAAATTTTATGCGATTTGAGTGTCATTTCATGCTCAATCATTGACTATAAATTGTAAAAAAAATGTATGAAATTTGGTGATATGTGATGGAGCATGAAATGACAGTTTAATCGCATCAAATATAAACACAATGAATCTATCATTTCAAGAATGTCTTTTTTCATATTTAAGAATTTTTATTAGGTTATTTTAAATTTTATTGTCAAAATTATCAAAATAATATATTGTCAAGTGATTTCTTATCTTTATATATGTATATTTATATCTCTGCTATATATTAAGCACGTTGGGTTGAGTTTTTCTTTCAAAATTTCGAAGATAATTTAAGGTGTGTCATCAAGCTTTGATAAAAATTTATGGCAGCGCATCTGATTTCATATGTAGAAGCATTATTTCTCCTTAAGCATGTGTAACACGCATTTTACACGGATCGCCGTACTTTGCTGTAATTCTTTATTCATCCGCATATCGTCTCGCTCCCTCTTTTTTTGAAACTCTTGACACGAGATGTCAAGTTGAATTGTATTGATAAAATAAAATTATATTCAAAAACCAACATCAACAACAATTATCACGTTCATCATCTGACTTTATTTTTATTTTGTTCTTATTTCTTTCAGTAGCTGAGGCCACGAGGCCTGCGTTTATTAATTTTTTGAGAAAGTAAGTGGGGATCAAGTGCAAAATTTCAGTGTGGTTTTTTGTGTTGCATGGTATAAAATTGAATTTTTAATCAAATAACTCGTATGGGTTGTCGCATAATAATAACCATTGATTATATCAATAATTTCATTCTTCTCAAATGTTTAAATTATATTAAATTATGTTTGTGTTATTCGCATACGTTTTAAATGTTTTTTTTGTTAATTTAGTTAATTTGTTTGTTTTCAGTTTCAGGTTAGGTAAATTGATTCGCAGTTACTATCGAAACTTAATTTTATCTTTAGTCTCGTTATTACGATTTACTAATTCAAATTCTTCAATAAATAAATTGACTTAAAGATTTCATGTCCGTACGTCTATTTGGTCGATTGTTAAATAAATAAAAAATTTACACATTTTTATACGCTATTTTGAGTTAAGATCTTATTTAACGATTAATTTGTAATTAGCATGGCAATTATTTATTAAAATAATTGTCAAAATTAGCGAATTTTACATGAGGTCACCAAATTCATTTGAGGAATATAAGCTTGTAATAATCATTTGAATCGACTCCTTTATTGTTTTACCCTTATGTCGATACAACAAATGGGTTTTTCTCATTTGGGCCTTTGTTTTTAATTCCAATTAAGCTTCAAACATCTTTAATTGAGTGTTGTAAGGCTTCTAGGCATCTTCAATCGATTTGAACTAGCCCCAATTGGTCCATCCCATTCTTCACTTTGGTATCGAATGAGTTGAGAATGAACTCTTTAAGTTAATTTCTCTCAAGTCAAAACAAGCACATCCCTGACATCGTGAGACTCTGGGGAGTATGCCTAGCATCTTTTTTTTATTTTAGATGACTTGAATCGATATATTGACCAAGTACAATCAATTTTTGACTTGAACTTCATTGATTATCCTTTGATCTTTGGTTTCATCAATGATTACCATGATATTCTCCTTATTCTTCTCTTTAAATTGGTATTTTACTCGTAGCCTAAGTCTCAAAGAGTTTGAATATCGCCTAATCCTCCAATTCTTAAGTCGAGAGGAGCTCGGATAAATGGAGAAGAATCATATGTGGCAGCATATGATAGGTCGAGTTCTTATTATCTCTCTTCATTAGAGTTTGGACAAAGGTTTAAGCTTCGGGTAGGGTGCTTAGAAGGTTAATGAGTCACTGACAAGATCAGGTTTAAGTCTTGAGCCGTGCCTTTAACTGTTGATGACAAGATGGGACCAACTTGTAAGGTTCAATGAGACACAATCAGTGACCTCTTTTATCTTCTTTTATGGGTGTGCTTGGCTCATATGAGCCAAGACTCACAAGATCTGAAGCCAAGTTTCACCAGTGTAGACTAAGTCCAGAAATGTTCAATTGATTCGAAATTCAATTTTAATTCAAGCAAATCGGTTTTGAATTGTTTGAAGGCCAGAATGGTCGAATTTTTCACTCAAATATAGCTTAATAAATCCCATATTTTTTTGTAGAATTTATTGATATATAATTTGGCTATATTATTTTGAACTTGACCCTTGAAAAAAATAAAAGCGTATTATGTGATTATTTAGTAGTATGACAAACATATTAATTGTGCATATTATACTTCAAATAATTTTTTCAATCACATAAATATCTTGTACAATCATTGAAAATATTTTGTGGGTCCTCCCTTGCATCTTCTTGACTTCTGGTGAGATGTTGGCAAATGTTCACTTAAGCCCTTGATCTTTTGAAAATTAGGCTAGCCTTGTATTTGATGTCATTTTAATTGCATGTCTTGTATCTTGATGTCTTACTTTATTTCTTATTTATATTAAGCTAATAATTGATACTGGTGCCAACACACGATCGCCTTCATTGTTGCAAACTGAAACACAAAGAAGTGTTCTGATCATTCACAGGCGATTTTTTTCTCTGCCGCTACACAAATATTTTTTTTGGAACACTATCTAGGTGAACAAAATATTATATAAGAGTGAACAAAATAAATGTCTCTTTAAAATACTCAAATGACCCTTTAAAATAAGAGTAAATATAACTGTCTCCCATATTAGCGTTCCCTTACGCGCACCCCACTCAAATGCAATGATAAATTATTTTTAATTCTTTGTATAAATATTTTATTAAACAAATGCAATGATAATCATTTTTTAGTACATTTGAGTATAAAGACTTATATGAAGACGTGTAAGGAGAAACAGTCAGTCGCTTCCTTAAAATAAA
This sequence comes from Eleocharis quinqueflora, assembly GCA_964058865.1. Taxonomy (NCBI): domain Eukaryota; kingdom Viridiplantae; phylum Streptophyta; class Magnoliopsida; order Poales; family Cyperaceae; genus Eleocharis; species Eleocharis quinqueflora. The sequence continues at coordinate 19,122 of CAXKVX010000810.1, forward strand.
TGTCTTTCTTTTCCGAACATGTTGTGTAGCAAGGTTTCGCACGATTTATGAAGCAAATGTGTACATGGAGCATAAGCACTAAAATGAGATTTTTGGAGTCAAGACATGAAAAGATGTATTATCTTGGAGTCAAAACATAGAACAAAATAATTGGTGAGATCTTTGAATGTTGTTTTTTTTTTTCAATTACACATGTTGCTTTATAAGTTTCTTAACTTTTTTTACCTTGTCTTTGTCTTTGATATAGTGTTTGTAGTTTGCAGAATCATGTTGATTGATCAACTCAAAAATAATGTAAAAAAATGAAGGCATTTATTAAACTAATGTTGTATTTCTCTTTTAACTAATTTTTTTTTTCTATTCTAACATATGATAAAGTAATCTTTAGTTCATTGACAAATTACAGGGGCGAATAGAGCCATTTCTCATCTCTGAACATTTTATTAAATAATTTGTTACATTTTGTTCCTAAATTACTTTAAACTGGTCCAATTCAACATCATTAATGAATATTGTTAATTTTTTGTATATTATTTTAAAAAATATGTCATATTTATGAATTCATTTTTTGTTTTACGTAACATAGATCGATACAGCGCACGAGCACGATATTAGTGACATGTGATGTGTCGGAGTCTCAATTTTAGATGAATGGCAATACAAACGAAATCCTCTGCGCGCATTTTTTTGTGTGCTCTCTGCGCAGCTTAATTTAGACCGTTAGATTGAAGATCAACGATCCTCTCTTGACTCATATCAGTAATGATCAAGCGTTGATCTTTAATCCGACGATTCATATTAAGCTGCACAGAGGGAGCACAAAAAAAAGTACACGCAGAGAATACGGTTTCCAGACGAAACAGATCAGATCACATGCTTTGACGTTACCGTCCAACGCAGTAGCAAACGGTCCAAATCGACCGCCTATTTTGAATCGACCGCAAGCGATGAAAATCAGAAGGAGTCTTTAAACTTTAGCACGAATCTTAAAAAAGAATAAAGAAGATCGAATGGCTCTGATACTTTGCTACACGGTACTATGCAGTACCAGATTCAGATTCAATTATGCAGCACGCGGAGTGAGGAGCGAGGACCTCTTCCAAATATTTTAATTTGGGATTTACTTCTTTTAATACCTCTAGACAGTGCTCGGCCTTTCATTTTCAAATGTCTGTTTTCAAGTATCATATATATAAGATACTGATACTTTACTTTGTGGCCTGTATTTAAATGTTTTAGCTTCTCTTCTCTTCCACATCTCAAGCAGCCCCTTTTATTGTTTTTCTTTTTCTTTTCCTATTTCATAAAAGCTATGTTCTGCAGCCCTTTCAGAAAATTAAACATCATCTTAGAAAACAATACAAGAGCATCTTCGTTTCTGAAACTTTTGGAGTTTCTAATCTGACGTGTTAGTTTCTAAATGAGTTTCAGAGATGTAGATGAGTTTCTTATTTAAAAATTTTGCTTCAGAGTTTCTTATTTATCAACTTTGCCTTAGAGTTTATAAACTCTGACGTGACTTAATTATTGGCTAAAATTGATCGGTCTCTCACAACATTAGTAGTATTTGCTGACGTGACAATTAAGAAACTCTAACTTTTTAGTTTCAAAAATGAAGGATATATAAACTAAATAATAATTAAATTTCTAAAACTGATATGGTAACAATTTAGAAATTTTAAAAGTTTTAGAGATGAAGATGCTCTCAAACATCTTCACTTAATCTCATTTGTCTTTTTTAGGAAAATATATACATGACTGTGAATTTTAGGTAGCTGGTGTTTGTTTCGTATATACTTCACCAATGAAGTTAAGCTCCTTAATTCAGAAAATACATGTCCTTTCTTAGTCTATAAAGTAAAAAGGCAATATATTGATTAAAGTGGTATTCTAGGAAGTTTACTCTAGCAACTTGTATCTTTTTCTTCTCTGCCATTTTATTACAAAATTAATAAGAATTAGGAAGTTGCTTATACTGATAAATAAAAAATATATAGACAATCCAACAAATAAAAAGAATAAGAAAATTAAAGAAACTCCAATTAATTATAATTGACAAGGAAACTTTCATATTATTAATATTTCTGCATAATATTGTTGATATATACTTATACATACTTATTACAGTACCGTTAACGATACACAATTTTATTAAATGCTTCATCGATCCTACTTTATTCCCACCATGAACACAAGAGACTAATTAGTAACTACAACCACCGATTGTTATAACAATGACTACTGAACAAAACCGGCTTTCTTGCCGACAAAAAGCGTCGAACAAACATCGATGAATGCTTCAAGAATTGCTTGCTGATGCTCACGAGAGTTCATTGAGACGTAACAATTCAAGAGGCCCTTTAGCTCTTTCGGCTCAACCATGCCTTTACATGTAACTACCTCCATTATAGACTTGGTAAAATCTTCTCTCGGGTCATATGAATCCCGCTCCATGGCTACTAAAACAACGTACTTGTTAATTTCGACACAAGTTGTATTACTAGCCGGCATGTTACATGTTTTGCAGAAGTACCCATCTCTGCACTGTCTCTGGTGATACCCTATTTGATGTGAATTTTCACCAATGATGTGCTCAAGCCGTGCTTGAACCATGCCGTGGGCCATGTTGGAGAGGCTATTTCTTTGTTCAGGGTCCGACGATCCAACCAGTTCTGAACAAGAGGTGGTAGAGGAAACGCTAAGTCGACTTGAACCGCAACACAATGCACGACATCGGCCTTTCTTAGTGTTTTGATGGAAAGCTTGGCTCTTTGCATTGTTCTGGCTCTTTATCTTCTTCTTCTTCTTTCCCATGAGAATGCGCATCTCTCCTTTCTCTTTTTTTTTCTTTGCTTCAATTAATCTGCTCCCTTGACTAATTATAATTAAGACTAGCTAGGTTTATATCCAGAGTGGCACACATTCAGTAAAGTAAGTGCTAGCCATGTGGGAAGTGTATACTGGCATTGACAGTGTGATAACCTGATAGGATAGCGCAGCCTTTTTGGTTTTGGCCTAGTACATGCTGTATTTTCTACAGCTTTTAAACTCTGTGGCCACTTATGTGCCATTTTTATATTTCTATTTTCGATACATTAGTAACAACAACAAAAATTTAATATAAAAAAGGAGTTCACACGTCCCCTCATTTTTGAAATATTCCCCTAAATCCTCTCCCCACAAGTACTTTTTCCGACTGAATTTCAAACTTGTGATCTTTCAGATAAAGAATAATATTGCTTTTAGCCATTACATCAAGAGATGATTCTTAATTTGTAATAACAATTAGAACATTATGCCGTTTATTGCACCAAAATTTGTTAGAGTAGGGATGATACAATAAAGTATGGAACATTTTGTTTTTGCTTGCAAGAACATATTTGATATTCAAAAAAGAAAAACATATAAGAAGTTTGATATATTTAGTGATCAATGAAAAATTGCTAGTCAGACAAATGGCCACATGGGGGAAGACAGGAAGAGGCATAGAAGTACTTTAATGTAATGGAAGGATGCTCTTTATAGAATTAATGAGATCACAGTGTCTCCTGTTTTCCCAACTTGAGATTTGTTAATGTAATCCATAAAGTGATCATACCTTGCAAAGTACTGTAATAATAATGTAATCCATCTTTATGAGTATTTAAAGAACAAGATACACATAACAATGACAAATATATATGCAGGCAATGGATTACTTGACTACTTCTTATTAAAAGGTATATTTATCATTATAATATACTTCTAAATAACTTAGATATCTAAATGAAAGGATCACTTGACAATGAATTGTTTTGAAAATTTGACAAAGATGTTTTAAAATGGTTATTAATGTAATCCAGACTATGTCACTGACTAAGAAACTATTGGATCCAAACCATTCTTTGCGTTTGTGGCTCTGTACGCGTAGGAGGAGAGAGAACATCGAGAAATGGAGAGAGAGGGGAAGAGAGGTAAGGGGAACCAAATGTGCTGCTGGTATATTTCTTCTCGTTTCTCGTTTGTTTAGATTTGAATTATTTAAAACTCATAATGATCAAAATATTTATCTTCTGAATCAAATCACAATCGTTGTAGCGATCGATCGATTCATATCGGTCGAATCGAAGAAAACACGATCCTACACAGCTCAAATACGAGCAGCAGATTCGGATCCGGTACGGGATGAGAGAGTTTCTCTCTTTTTTTTTCTTTTTTTTGTGCGCCAATGAGAGAGTTTCTTTTTTGAGCAAGAAGAAAGAAATATCCGTTAGTTGATGATAGTGGATTCAGGTTCAACTATGGCTTCTCCTGTGTATCCATTGGTGTCGCATAGCCTATTATACTTAAGATGGATTATTTGAATCGCCACATTGGTCTATAAGTTTCTAGATTTAATTAATGTTGTTCTATTATTTGCAAGCTCAATTAAATTTAGAAATTTGTGTTTCTAATTTGACAATGTTTTAAAGATTTTTTATTATTTGCAAATGACGCTAATGTTTTTAAAATTCACCAACTTGTTTTGTTGATTTAGATTTTTCATTTCAGATTATAGATTCATTATTTTGTCGCAGGAATTTCTATAGGAATTGTCATATCTATTTAGATTTGTTAATTAGAATTGCAGGTTTATTAAATTGTTCTGAAATTTAAAATTTTATTCATTTTTATATGCTATCCAAACGGTTGAACTTGATCTTCATAGTGAAATCTTCTTGGAGACCGAATTTTACATTTTTTAATTTATTTACTATTTTTAGAGAGGTAAAAGTTATTCATATCGGATGATCCAGAGATCATTAGATTATCCAATTTTCATCCCTTTAAAAAAATTGTTAAAAAATTCAAAAAAAATGTAAAATTCGGTCTCCAAGAAGATTTTAATATGAAGATCAAGTTCAACGGCTTGGATCGATTATTTGAACTTTGAAATCGATGATACGAATGTGAAGTACAATGCGTTTGGTACTTTGCGGAACACCACAGCCTCACTCCTAGTTTTATATATTTTTTATTACGTAATAAATATTATTATTATTTAAAATAATTGTTAAAGTTGTTGGGTTTCACATTTAATATCAACAAATTGGTTAAACTTGCTCAATTTTATCCTTCGAAAGAAAACACACATTGTTGATATTCCTCGTGCCCACCATTATTGTTGAAAGGTGTTTTCAACAATGAATGTTGTGAAAGATACATCACGAAATAAAATAGGAGACCAATGATTGATTGATTGCTTGTTATTTATATTAAGAGAGATTTTTTTAATGGTGTTGATAATAAAAGAATTATGCAAAGATTTCAAAATATAAAAACTCGTAGAGGTCAGCTCGACTTACCGTTGACGACTCATGATTTGATTTTATTTTGTAGGTGTCATTGAATTTTATCTATGTTTGTTTTTTTAATATTTACAACATACTATTTTTGTGGTATTTGATATTTTGGATGAAATGTATATTTTTTAGCTGTAAGTAATTGTGTCTTGCTCTGGTCAAAATCCTGCATCCGTCACTGTTTTAAGGGTCAATATTATAGTAATAATCTTTTAAAGATAATGATCCTCTCTTCTGAAAACATGTTAAAATGTTGGTATTTATTTTATTTTTTCCATTCTAGTTTCTTAATATTTTTCAGAGGATAATTGCACTTGATAGGTTGGATATTAAAAAATAAGGTCAAAATATTCCTCCAAAATTGTCTATGCTTCCCCCATTTATCGCTTAGGAATGATAGTATAAATAAATCTCTAATGCATTCAATCAACATGGCCTTATGACCATTACAATATTTGTTATTCCAAAATGAAAAAGAAAAAGAAAAAGAAAAAGCTTGCTGCGCTTTTGCAACATGTCTAGTACCTTCGACTAATTAATTATTAGCGAATTAAACAATTAGATTAAGTTTGGTCCGGTCGGAATGTAATCATGCATTGTTATTATTGATTAAGATTAGATTAGGCAATTGTTTAATTAGTACGGAATTAATAGGCGGAACAATTTCATTTGAGTCCCACACTCCACGCAAGAATAAATTAGAATTAGACAAATAAGCTTTTTTGACAACAGGAATTGGAAAATTGAAGTGAACGCAAGCGGTTTTTGTTCCCTAAAGAATTAATTTGAAAGGATCACATCATTTTCATTTGTCAAGGAACTCTCTTTTGCCAGCGTCACATCTGCTTTCATGTCTTCTCTTTTTTCTTTTTCTTTTTTGTACAGCGAGAGAGCAAATAAGATGCAGAACAAATTTGAGCTTAAAATAGTCCCATTGACTGTATGCAAGCATACCAAAAGAATGGCCAGTTGTTATGATTTCGTATCCCCTGTTATTCCAAACAGCATAATAGGAATGGATTCATATCCCCTGTTATTCCGAATAGAAATAACAGGAACCTGTTTTTCCCTTTTGATTCGTCTGATTCGATACCGAGAGCTGAGATTTATCTGAAGAAAGAGAAAACCGAGGAGAGAGAAGAAATAATCCGAGTCATTCTTGACTGATCCTACGATGCCGAGGGCTTTTTCCTCGAAATAACAGCAGATTCGGACTCTAATAGGAATCTGTAGCCAGCTTTGCCTTGTTATGGATATAGTGGATAACAAGAAATGACTGCTGCTTCAACCCAGGTACAAAAATAGTCTCACAGGTTTTTTGTGCAAAAAATAAATATTTACTGTAATATTGGTCAGAAGCATGAAAGCATAATTAGCAAGTGGCATTGAAGAACTGAATGGCAAAAGAGAATTCAGAAGAAAGAAGACTGAGCTTGGAATGGAGGGGAACAAATGCAACAAGGGAGGGAGCTGGGGCGGATTCAGAATTATCGCCAAGGAGGTTCAAGATTTACGGTTTTTTTCAGGAGGGTTCGAAATGATGGTTATTTTTAGAAAAATTTATTTTACATGATCATTTATGCAAATTTTAAATACATGATTATTTTTGAATTTTTTTAATATATATGATCATTTTTTAAATTTTTTCAGGAGGTCAGCTGCACCCCCCTGGAGCTACGTGGCTCCGCCACTGGGAGGGAGCTGCTGCGAGGGCTCTGGAAGTGCCTTCATAGTCGAAGATTTTAATCACATTTCACTTGATTCCATTTGTTCTTTGTTGATTTGCAACTGAGTTGATGTTGCGGTTACATGGTGTAGATACAAACCAATGGAGTATCTAAGTGTAACAAGGAGATGCATTTTGATACTGTGAGAGTATGGGTATTTAGATAGTGATGATGCACCGGTATCATAGATAGTGGTACTGCTGCCTCACTGTGTTGGTTGGGTAAATAGGAGGGACGGGAACTTGGTTCTCATTTTAAACTTTTCTTTATGTACTTTACTTCTTTGTTTTCTAGTAAAATGAAATAGTGAATTTTTTCACTTATTTCAAAAAAAGTAGGTCTAGAGTTGACAAGATTATCATTCACTTACTTAAATTTATTCTGGTTAATTGAGACAAATCTTGGTCAATTATGATATCGACAATCACATATTGATATTAAGGGTTGATCTCTCAATTTAATACCATGCTCAAGGTAATTTGAGGTATTGACCGCTCAAATTCTAAATTACACTTAAGTTGTGAAATTGTGTCTAATTACGTTTTGCAAATTCAAATTACTTAGTAATAATGCATTCATAGTTTTCCTAAACAATTCCTAAACCCTTAGTCAACCAATCTTTCATCTCTATCGTGATTAGTTCCTAAGTGCTTCTACTCAGATAGGAGTTCTAAGTCGTACTTTCTCAAATCCAAAATAAAACTCAAGATTGAATTAAGTAATAAGAAGCAATAATAAACACAAAATCATCCTTAATTAAGTCATACCAAAGTAAGCAAGTTTCAAATATTTCTAATTCTAGAGAAGTGATTAGCCTCTCATGGTAGGAGAAAATACAAGAAAGAATACAAATACAAAAGAAAGCAAGAGATCAGACAAAATAAACCGAGAAAATTTCACTTGCATGTTCTAGATCTCTTCTCCTTGATCTCCTAACGTAGACCCCTATTTTCCTTCCCTAAAATATGTCTAAAATGTTTAAGTTACGAACTGAAGAGAGAGATCACAAAAACTGTCAAAATCCTATTTATATCATTGACAAACTACCTTTCGGAACAGTCTCTTGTGGCACGCAAACAAGGTGACGAATTTCCAAACCGAATCGAGTTCTCTGTGAGGAAGTGGTTTGCGGCCCGCAAAGCTTGTGAAGAAATGTTTTTCCCGAATTTGCATTCTACCAATCTGCTCTAAGCTTGGTTGGCGGTCCGCAAAGGATGTCTTGCGATCGGCAAACAAGTGAAAAAAAACATTATTTTGCTCTGCTTAAGGTATAGAATTTTGTCTCGAGGTTTATTTGGCTTGATTCTTCTTGTATCTGCATGAAAACACAAAAATAGAGCAGTACCATAAACTTGCATATTTTTATTCTAAAAATAAACTAAATTAAGTTAAAACAACAAAGAATTTGGTCAAGTTTATATTCTAAACCCTAACAATCAGTAGATATGAATCGGGCTTATCAATTTGTAACAGTGATTGTGACTGCAAATTTTTTCTAGCTGAAATATAATATATTTCAATTAAAACAATTAATTAAGAACTGTACATTAGTGGTAGTATTTTCAGTAAGTAGTGGATTTGAGAAAATAACCACAGTAGCTATCAGTAAAAATTCATGTATGCTGCTATTTCGATACTACAGCTTTAGAAATGATGTTGCATATCACAATCAATGTTGGTACATTAGTGCCAGCTATTATTATCAAATTTGTACATTTTGACATGTTTTTACTTGTTGCTTCTTATGACACAAAAAGCAAAGCATAGTATTAATAACATTCCACCTTTACATATTATTGTTTATTTAAGAAAAAAAATTTCGAGTTATTTAAAACTAGAGAAATTTCAAAAATGTCATTTAGAGTTGATTTTTTTTCATATTTGTCACTCAAAATCGCACTACCAACTTTTTTGCCACTTTTTTTTAAAAAAGAACTCCTACCATGACTTACTCTTCCATTTCTATATCGGCACTAATTGATATTCCCCTTCTCAAAATTGATATCGAAATCAATTTTGACATTTTTCGAAGCGACACCAGTGATGAGGTCAATAGTGATCACAATCAACTCGGATCAAAACTAGCCATAACAGGAGCGTTTTATCCATTTGAAAAAATGGCAAAAAATGTAGCAATAATTTTAAAAGACATATTCTCAGTTTTTGATGTGTGATGGCACACACACGAAATTATCCCTTCATCTAAACATGGAATGACAAAAAAGACGGGCAACTAAAGGATCAGAAAACAAGGCGCAGCGATCAACCTCTTTAAGTTCAATCCTCTCTATAAGCATCTAACCTTAAATACAAATCTAGTCCTAACACAATTCATAAGTAAATAACACAATAACATCAACCAACTTAATCACCCTCCCTCTGCAAAAACACAAACGAAGAAAAAACAGGACAGCTGCTGACACCAAAAAATCCTCCCAATTAAAAAAGCCTAAATCTAGCTCCATCCCTCCTGCGCCGTCCACGCTGTCTCCTTCTAGGGATCAGCACTTCCCCATCACTCGACCAATCATCACTCTCAACTTCATCACTGTCCAAATCGATAGCATTGTCCTGACTATTCCCCTCTATTCCTGCACCTCTATGCTCACTATTCCTGTTCTCTCCATGTCCCCTCCCCATCCCCATAAGCCTTGAGAACAAATAAAACCAGTCCCTGTTGTCCCCCCTGCCTCGACCTGCCTCAGAGTCTGTGTCACTGGTATTGTTACTGTTGCTCATGTCGATCACATAGTCACCAAAAACCACTGATCGAGGCATCGCCGACCGAATAGCACTCATTACATCGTCTCTTTCCCTTTCTCTCTCCAAGGTTTGCCACTTCTGCTCCTGATCTGGGTCCACCTGATGTGTCCTGACAGAAGGGTGGACAGCTTTGATGTGGTTGCGGAGTTGCTTGTAACTGCCTCGGAAGGAACAATTGTCATGAGCACAGTTACGCTTCTTGCGGTTGAGGTACTTACGGGCAGGGTCGACAACTGTCCAGCCCTTGACCTGACCCCGGCAGAGAGGACAAGCCAGCTCAACTGCCTCACCTGACTCCTTTCCCAGACCTGCACCAGGGATGCTATAACCAATTTGATTTTGACCCTGCATTGTTTTTTAAATTATCAATATGTTCATTCAGCATGTAAGATTATTATTATTAATTCAAAGAGAAATAAGTTAAATAGTCATCACATATGATACTTGAATAATGATTGCTAATATACACTGTAAATTGTGTGTCACTTAGATATTTTACTTCTAGCAATTGCAACCCCATAAATACCCAAATTGAAAATAACACAAGAATATTTCTCAAGTTCCCAAAAATCTTTTAATAGCATGAGAATAAAATCCAACAGTTAAAACCAAAAGTAAAGCACAATAAGGGCCTGTTCGCTGAGTACAATGTCCAAGGAAATTGATGGGTATTGGTACATGGATGGCTTTCTTCATCTTAAATTTGTGGATTCACGAAGAGGTATAGAGAGAGTGTGTGTGCACCAGCAATCAGCATTTGGGAAAGAGTCCTATTGAATTGTTATTTACCCATGGGAATGCTTGATTTGTGGGTTTGGAAGGGAACAAACCTATACCCAGATGAGAAAAATTGGTGCCAGCGCTGCAAGGGAGAATGAACCCATCTGTTAAAAACTTCCACCAATCCCAAAAATTACCTAGCATCCGAACAGGCCCTAGTATGACTCCTCAGCCTCATAACCAGCTCATGGCACAACAGATTTAGTTCAATTTTGGGCTTTGTAAAAAGGATAGCCCATAAAGAACAGGAAGAATTAACGATAATTCAACATAACACAAGTAAAATAGTACCCACATGATTTTAGATGTATTTTAGAAACTACAGGAAACATGCGCGTCAGTAGCTGAAGTTCAGATTCATTACATATATCATTTGTCCTTTAATGTTTTGGTGTCAAAAGTTTAGAGAACTAACTTCGCCTGTGTTGTTTTCAACATAGCCGGTCCCAAGCCCGGGAAAGGAGGGTTGTGATAGGCTTGGCGAGTCAACGTAAAATTTTAGGCTCTCCCATGGAAATGAAACCCAATAGATATTGATTTTTCATTTCAGAATTTAGATTGAGTTTCATTTCTAGTCTACCCCAATTTATTTGGGAATAAAGCCTTTGTTGTTGTTGTTATCAAAAGTTTAGAGAACTCCCATTTTAGTACCAAATATTTCTGATTTTGACCATAACACCTAAATTACCAACTTTTTGCATCAGTGCTTTGCTTTCCAACTTAACATCCATCCATCATCATTCTAGTAAAAACAACGGTCGTCTTAAGTGGCACTAAATAAATAGTGTAATATTCATCATCATGCAAGGATATACAACACTTCTATCACTATTTTACCTCAAAGATGATGGCACTTCATGTTAAAGATTCCAAGGAGTGAAATGGGAACTTCAAGCAGGGTTATTTCTCGAAGTTAACTATATAAAATGGTTGGCACAATATTCAAACAAAGAGTAAACACAGAGCCATGTGCAGACCAATGAATGAAGCAACAAAATGCAGCTAATAAGTACCTTAGAGTAGGCCTTTTTGAACTGGGCAAGGCAGTTTGAGAGGCGGGGCCCAGTGTCACACATATAAGGTCGGCACCCTTTCTCATGCGAAGAGCACAGAAGCAGCACTGTATTGTGGGGCCTCTCCATGCACACTGAACACATAGCATCCTCCCAATCCTTTTTCTCCTTCGCTGCTATTGTTAGGGTTTCGGATGGCTTTTTTATCTTGTGGATTGATTTTGACATTTTCATCACTCTGTGGAACTGTTTGTTAAGCTTTTTTGGAGACCTTGTTGTTGTGCAAATCCTTGCCATCTTTTCTTGAGAACATTAAAATAAAGTATTAATTGGTCGTTTTGCTTTATATGCATGTATTGGTCCCTCTCTACTTATTTATGCCATTTAGAAATATGAATACACTTGCAGCTAAATTGGCACCAATGTTTATTTAGGCCTAAACGGGTTGATATGCAACATTACTTTCAAGTATTACCTAACTGTACCAGTAGAGCTAATTTGGTACTGCTACTGCTACTGGCACGTATCAGTCACACGAAATCCAATCTATGAACAGATGCTTGCCTCAAGTGTATGAATTTACTTTAGAATATGTCAGTAATTCAGAACTAATTGTCATGTAAGATTTCAAATTTATTTCAGGCATGTTGGACCAGCTTCTACTCTGCTCCATCACTTCCAATTTTAATTGTGCTTCTAGTTAGCTCAACTCCGCCTATGTTTTACATAGCCAGTTCCAAGCCCAGAAAGGAGGAGGGTTGTGATAGGCTTGGCAAGTGCGGAGTAGGAGGAAAGGTGGAGGGTTGTGATAGGCTTGGAGGTGAAATTTTCAAAATTCTAAAACCTCCTTCCTGCTAACATAAGCCCTTGATTGGCCACAATCAAAACCTTCTGATCTTAAAAAGACACAACTTTCTTCAGTTAAACCAAAATGAAGGGAAAACCGATGCTTCTGAGTGCGGTGCGGGCCCCGCATCTCAATAAGCAGCAACACATTTTAGCCGCATTCAAAACATTTCCGGTTGAGACTAAACAAACAGATGACTTAACAAGAAGGAACAAAGTTACATGCTACATTTCAAACGAAGATACGGAGAGGCAACTCTAGAGAGAATCAGATTTGAGCAGGGAGAAGCTTACCTTGAGAGCGAACGAGAGGAGATCGATCGGACGGCGGAGAGGGGTTCCCCCGGGGAGGAGATCGACGGTCGGGACGCGCGGAGAGATCGAGGCTTCGGTTTGCTTTGGCCTTTGGCCTTTGGGTGGGGTTTTTGGAGAGAGAAAGGAGGTTCGTGGTTCGAGATGCGCCGAGACCAATATCGGTGCACCAATTGTTTGGTTTACCATTTAAAGTTGTAATGATGGATTGGACCCACTTGTCGGTGGTTTCATTTCCATGAACCGAAAACGAGCGATGTGCATTTAGTTGATTTATACAGTAATCAGAGCGGGGAGATGCGCGATGCTCTGGATACAGAAGCGACAAGATTCGAAATTTGATGCGACCTGAGTCTGAACGATTTTACGAACCAAAATCTGACTGGATCCGATCTGGAACTAGGGATGTCAGTTGGATTCGTCGGCCCACCGAACTGTACATCTCTAACCGATTCAAGCACTATACTCATTCGGGCCCGTCCCATTGTCATGGAGGGCCGGATAGTATCGGGCCTATGAATGGGTCGAGACAGGTTATGGGTTGTGAAGTTGTACATATGGGCTATTTATGGGCCGATTATAATATGAATTAGATTGGATCTTATTATATGATATGAGGCTTGAATAGGTTTGGTCGATTATAATATTGGTAGCTGATTATGATATCAAATTATCAGACGATATTAATCTGAAATTCTAAAATTATCACAAATTTTACAATTCAGTAATTACAAACTGTGCATTCAATAATAAAAAAAACATTTTTTTATTTGATGCGCTGATGTTGTGATGCACTGGAGTATTGGACGGGCCTGTGCGGAAAACCCATGGGTAGGTCGGGCTGCCAATTCTAAGTCCACCTCCACGGGTCGGGTAGGCCGAATATGATATTTTTACGGGTCGTATAGACCGCGTGATAAACAAAATACACGCGAATAAGGCCCATTGACATTTCTATCTGGAACGATACCTAACCCGAGTCGAAAACGGACCCGAAATTCAAGCCAATCAGATCCGACTCGGCATTGAATATAGATTGAAATATATACGAAAAAAATGTTAACGGTAGTTATCAATTAGATTACTTATTCGTATAATGAGCAACAATGATAAAAGCGTAATTGCATAGTGTTTATATTTAAAATCCTAACAAATAAGAACAAGTGGTCTCTTCTTTAGGGGTCCGAATCTGTTGTTCGTAAAATTCCTGTTTGTTTTCTGTTTGTCTTGATTCGATCGTCACAAATCGATCGACTGCTACGAACGGCTGTGATTTGATTCAGGGGGCAGATGCTTTGATCGTTAGAAGAGTTTTGAACGGTTCAGATCGAAACAAGCAGGAATTTTACGAGCAGCAGATTTGGTTCCCTTCTTTAGAGAGATTCGGAAATATGAATAAGTTGTTACTATCAACAGATGTGTGAAATTAGAAAATAATATCCATACATTTTTTTTAACATATCTAGTGTAGTGGTGATGCACATAATTTATATGGAAAGGTATGGAGTTCAAGTTTCGTTATCGTTAGAAGCTACTTTTAAAGAGATTCAAATTTATTTTCTGATTTGTTTGTGCTTGTGTGTTGTAAGCCTACGTATAATAAATAAAAATACATAAAAATTTTATCAAGGTCCCATCGGGATTCGAATCAATAAATACCCATAAATTATTTTTCCAAGATAAATAGTGTGGTGAGTTACATCTTCAAGCCTTGATCAATTTATGGTAATAAATCTAAGATACAGTTTTTTTTTGTTATTATGAAAATGGTAGTGATAAAAGTAGTCAAGGAATACGAGATTTTCGATTGACTGGTCAGAACGATAGATTTTCTATCGTGCGGCAATTTTTTCTGACGCACGGTAGATTTTCTATTGTGTGGCTTTTATTTGTTTTTTTAACATTTATTTACGAAGTTGACTATGCATGGAAAATTAGTTACAATTCCGACCATATATTGAAAAATTCAAACCATTTAATTGTAATTTTGTTTTTTTTTAAGTCTGCACCAGTTGCAGTATATATTAATTTCTATTTTCATATTATCAATCTAAGTGGGTCTAATTTAAAGAACCTTTCGTCAAAATCATAATAAATGTTCAAAAACTTTTGCAACTTATAGTCACTACTGTAAAATATTTTTTTATGTGTGGTCAGCTTTGTAGTACATTTTCATATTAGACACTTTTTCTATCACACTATAGAAAAACTTCTGTGCTTGCATTATAAAAAAAACAAGCTTTTAAAAAACGGAGTTTAAACTTCAGTTTAACCGGTTTAACGGGAAAAACTTGTCATGGCGTTAAGTTTCAGGAAAAAACGTTCTTAACTGGTTTTCTGCAGTTTAACGATTTTAACTCCGTTTAAACCATGTAAATCCGTTAAAATCAGGCCGTTTTAACGCCATTTTTTTATTTTTTATTTTTTTATTTTTTCTTTGTGTTTTTGCTGGATGCTTACTGTAATGTACTTGGTGATCTGTCAACTTGTTGAATTAATTTAGTTTTTCAATTTTTGTTTACTATTTTATTAACTTGGGATTAGTTATTGTGAGCTTAGTCGGGTAGTTACTAGTGTTATGATGATGTGTTGATTGTTTGGGTACACTGGTCTTGTGTGTTATATTGATGCTGGCATTAGATATTATTATGTTGGTACAACTTACGCAATTAGATAGTGGAGGTTATAAAAAATACACATTTCAAAATAAAATACATTCTAAATTCTAATTATTAAACATATCATATAACATCATTTATATTTTAAAGAATAAAAAAGACAGCAATGCTAATAATAATTATAAATATATTATATAATATATAGTTACATAGAGTCATACATATGACAAAAGTGTGTATGTTTGCACCATAATTTGATCTAAAATAAATAAATAATAGACAAAAAATAGTTGGCCGTTTTTTAATTTAACTTCCGTATAATTTCGTTTTAACGTTAAACCGTTAAGAGACCACCTCACCGTTAAGGACCGTTAAACGTTTTTTAAAAGCTTGAAAAAAAATGTTGCATGGAAGGAAACCTACTGTGCGGCATAAAAAAATTGCTGCACATTAGAAAATATATCCTTCTGGCCATTTAGTCTTAACACCTGTGTGCGTCGTGTCGTGTCATTTTCGAAAAGTGCGCATACGCGCGAATCGGAGTTACAAGTCAAAAGTTATGTTCATTCGAAGATCAAACGTTATTTTGTGCTTATACTAAGATATGATCATACCAGTTCAGACTAAATAAAACAGGTGTTCAGACTAAATAAAATATATGTTCATACTAATTATTTAAGCCTGTTTTTGCACTTCTTCAAGTCGGTTCTGCACAAAAATGAGACACAGACTAAATAAAAAAGGTATTCAGATTAAATAAGAAAGATGTTCAGAATAAATAAAATAGGTGTTCAGACGAGCTGTTTCAAGTCTATTTTTTCACTCTTTCAAGTTTGTTTTGTACAGAAATGATATGCATACTAACTAAGGATATGTTCATACTAACTTCTCTGATGGTCATACTAACACCTTTGGTGTTGATACTAATTCATATGTGTTGATATCGATGTCTTAAGTGGTGATACTAGCACCTTTGATGTTGATACTAATCCTTTGATGTTGATATTGATGCCGCATCGGAGATCGTTTGAAGCCTCAAAACTTATCTTGAAGATTTCCTACAAAATTTCTCAAAGGACAAAGCTTTGTAAAATTTAAGATCGTTTTGCAAATCAACAAATATAAGACATTGTTTGAGCCAACAATCGCTGCCTCAAATGGTGATACTAGCAACTCTAGTGTTGATACTAATTCATTTTCTCTTGTTATTGATGCTAATTATGTGTCCCGCCTGTAAGGTTTAATGAGACACTATCTTCCAACCTCTTTTATTTTGTTTTGAAGAGACTTAGGTCTCATGAGCTAGATACTTGGTTCTTATCATCCAAAATCACGTACGCCTAGCGTAGATTTGAAATTCAAAAATAGAAATCATGTGAAATGTGGTTGCTCTCTGGATGCCAGGACAATTATGTGAAGCTTAGGGGCGCAAGTAATAATTGCGCCCCTGATTTAAATCAGAAAAATGGTAGGCATGGGAGTTTGAACCCATGTCCTCACTCAAACTCAGTGCCTCTAACCAAACCTCCCTGCCACTGGACCATTTGTACTTCTCGAAAAGTTTGCAACGTGTTTAATATTAATAGGGTATAAGCTTTTCAACTTGTATAATAAAAAGTACTTTCATCTTGAAAATAATCTTTGAAGTTTATGTTTAATATTTAAAGTTTATGTCTAATAACAAATATATTACAAATTATCACAGTAATAATTATATTAATACTATTTTAATAAATAAAAATACTATTTTAATAACTACTATTTATTAATAAATAGTACTAATATAATTATTACTATTTTAATACTATATATTAATACTATTAATAATGGAAAATACTATTACTGTGATTATTACAATTTTAATACTATTTATTAATATTATTTTAATAAATAAAAATATTAATTTAATAACTACTATTTATTAATAAATAATATTAATATAATTATTACTGTGATATTATGACTACTATTTTAATAAAAATCTATTTAATGTTATTAATACTAATTAGTAGTAATTATTAAAATTTATATAAATACAAAAAACTTAGCAAAAAAATTGTACATCATGATTTAGGGGCGCAACTATTAGTTGCGCCCTTAACATGTAGGGTCCACAACTGAAAAAGTAGCTGCAGAATGTCTTGAATTCAACAAAAAAGGAATCTATTCAGGGGTGCAACTATTAGTTGCGGCCTTGGCCCTCTGTGCAATTTTAAGGGTGCCATTGGCCCTATCTGTTGAAATTTTTGGGTCATTGGCCCTCTATGAAAATTTTCCTATTTTCGCTTACTAGCCTAATCGCGCAGCGTGACTTTTGGTGCCGATCGAACGGCTAATATACGAGACGCAAAAATGAGTTTTTAGAACGCGTTCTATCATAATCCATCTCTATCTATATATATATATATATATATATATATATATATAGAGCATGGCTAAAATAATATGCATAGTACACCCCATTTTGTACTATGCGCCCATTTGTATTTAATTTGGTCATTAAATTGATATTTAAGTTGCTCAATAAATTCTTCATATAAAAATCTTGTAGAAAATAAAATTTCGTGATTTTTAGAGCTTTCTTGCTATTTTTAAATATTTTTTAAAAACAGCCCAGAAATGACACTTTTGTAGTATTAAATCTGGACTGTTTTTAAAAAATAGCTAGAAAGCTCTAAAAATCACGAAATTTTATTTTCTACAAGATTTTTATATGAAGAATTTATTGAGCAACTTAAATATCAATTTAATGACCAAATTAAATATAAATGGGCGCATAGTATGTTATGTGGTGTACTATGCATATTATTTTAGCCATGCTTTATATATATATATATCTATATATATATATATATATATATATATATATGTCAAGGAATCGAATGACAACAACTTTGGTGACACCAACTATGACAACAATCATTTTTTTTTCATTTTTAAAGTCCAAATTATTGATCCAAACCGTTGAACATGATCTCCATAATAAAATACTCTTGCAGATCAAATTTTGCATTTTTTTAAATTTTTTTACTATTTATTAAGATGGATGTAAAATTCAATGATTCAGGTAGTTTAACTTTGGCATATTTTTGCACCCGTCTTAATAAATAGTAAAAAAATTCAAAAAATATAAAATTTGATCTGCAAGCATATTTTATTGTGGAGATCATATTCAACGGTTTGGATCAATAATTTGGACTTTGAAAATGAAAAAAATGGTTGTTATTATAGTTGTTGTCATTTGATCCCTTTTCTCTCTCTCTCTCTCTCTATATATATATATATATGTAGCCGCCATCCATTTCGTAGCCACTCGCAACCGCTCCATCATACCAAGTGTAAATCGTCGATCCGGACTGTTGAAAACATTCTTCATACTAATGTAGACTTGGAGATCAAATTTTATATTTTTTTGAATTTTTTTATTGTTTTATCGAAAGTGTTGAAAATTAGATGTTTGTAAATCGTTAGATAAATAAATTTTCAATCCATTCGATAAAAATAGTAAAAAAATTCAAAAAAAAAATGTAAAACTTGGTTTCCAAGTCTATATTATTCTATATTAATTTGCTACCATAGAGCGATTGAAAATTTGGCGGCTACAGATCCCTCCTCATATATATATATATATATTGAGAGAGAGAGAGAGAGAAAGGCTAGGGTGCTCCATGGAGCACCAAACCGCTAATGCTTCACATCGTATCTCCAATTTGAAAATTCCAACGATCGATCCGAACCGTTAAACATGATCTACATATTTAAAACTACTTGGAGATTGAATTTTATATTTTTTATTTATTTTTGCTATTTTTTAGAGAGGTATGAAAATCACAACTTTTGTTGATTTAGAAACCGTTTGATTAGCAACTTTTCTACATCTTTAAAAAAATAGCAAACAATTTCAAAAATATATAAAATTTAATCTCCAAGTAGACTTTAATATGTAGATCATGTTGAACGGTTCGGATCGGTCGTTAGAATTTTCAAATTGAAGATAATGGATATGGAGCACGAGCGGTTTGGTACTCCAATACTCCGTAGAGCACCCTAGCCTATATATATATATATATATATATATATATATAAGTTTAAATCATTGTCAAATTATGCATCGCCCTAAATATTTTGTTGTACTTCTACTATCGATCATGACTTGCCCCTGATCACATTAAAGACTTTCTCATAGCTTTAGTAGTTTTCACGCATTTAAGACATCTTGAAACGGTCTAGGCTAATCTAAACCATGTCACATGTTATATGTGATTCGTAATTGGCTGAAATATGTTTAGGATAAAGTTACGGTGCATGCGCATGCATGGTGCATGTGTATTTGGATCCTCCAATGTGCGTCGCAATTGAATGCGCACGAATTTACACTAATTTCGATGCACATCGGAGAGTCCATATGCGAATGCACGGTGCATACACATGCACCGTAGTTTTGCTCATATGTTTATATTATAAATTAATTTAGGCCTTATGTAAATATTTTCAAAACTCCAGCTATGCTCCACCTTTTGTTCTGTACATGTCAATAAAATAGCTCGAGCTAAATTAACGAAATAATGCAGCAATAACGCATTAAATTACATACACAGACAGTTTGATTTATAGTTTACTCATGCTTTAAATTAATAAACATATTCCTGTACTTAAAAAATTATCGAAGCTAAAATAAACATATAAGACATTTATTACGCATAAAATTGTCATATATTGCATTTACATTGCATTTGAAGAAATGATATAGAAAAAATTTAGGTCTTATGTGTGATTTTAATTTTAAATTTCACAGATATGCTCAGCACTATTTTTACATGTTTATAAATTTAAAAGCTGTAAATAGAGTAAGACCATCGTATTCCTAGAAACACCAAGCTTTTCATGCTCTAAACTCAAAAACATACTTAAATTATTTTTTAATTTTGATTTATATTAATAATTTTTGTATATCAAAATTTGGTACAATACAAAAAAAATTATTTTTAGTTTTTAAGTATTTGTTTTCAAATTTTGAAAATAACATACTTTTATATATAATCATTGATCCATTGAAATCATTTTAATTAGTTATCACTAAATTATCAAACTATTTACTATTTTCTTTAAATGTTATTCAATGATAATTAAATTGTCGATGAATAAATATCGACAAATAATTTTTGTAACATCGACAATATCGTTCAAAATTTTAGATCTGTTCGGATTATTCCCATCAGCAAATTTGTATTTTCTCATCTACATGCATTAATGTGGGAACCAAATCTGTTGTTTGAATAATTCCTCTTTGTTTCTTGCTTGTTTCGATCTAAACTGTTTTAAACTCATCTAACGGTCAAAATATTTGCTTTCTGAATTAAATCAGAGTCGTTCGTGACGATCAACCTATTCGTAACGATCGGATCAAGACAAACAAAATCCTGATTGCCAACAGCAGATTCGGATCCGTTAATGTGAAGATGAGAATGAATACGATAATGCTGGGACCAATCATGGGACGCCACGTTACATGTTTCCAGGCTTTCTTGTCCTCCGCAGATCTCCTCTCCTCTATCGTCGGATCGGACACATTGATTTCTTAGCACCATTTATTTGCATTAAATAAAAAGGGTCAAAACACTTTTACGAAAGAGAAAGGAGTTGCTTTTCACGAGCAAGTTCCCCTCCTCCTAAAACTAAAAAGTAAAGAGGCTCCGTTGCGAGGAGTCCGTATCTGCTGTTATTCCGAGGGAATAACGAGGTCCTATTATTTCTCTTCTACCGTCCGATTTATACAAACGGCATAGATGAATTGCACGGGGTCGCTGTATTATATAAGTTATTTGTTAGATCGAAAATGAACGGTTAGATATAGAATAACAGAATCCTGTTATTTACTCGAAATAACAGCGGATATGAAATCCCGTTGCGAGACCTCAAGAACCGGAAAAGGCGCGCGCGGCGCTCTCTCTCTCGCTAGTTACTCTCTTTCCACACCCCATTCCCAACTTAGTAAAGGCGAGAGAATGCGTCGATGCCGAGAGGATTGCAACCGAATTCATTGTTTCCCCAACTCAGAAAATAGCAATTCGCTCTCTCCTCTTCTGCCACGGATTCCAATCCCAATCCCAATCCCAATCCCCCTCGCCATTCATATATATATATATAAATACACCCGAGCTGGAATGCTCGATCATGTCTCGATTTGAGCAGATCAACATGCAACCGCAATTGCCTTCCTTCTCCTCCATGCTGAGAGCGCCTCTGCTCCACCAGCCTCCCCTCCCCTCCCACGTGCCCCCACCGCACAACACAGGCACCGCCAAATCCCTCAATCGTTGCGTCTCCATGGCCGACGACGAGCTCTGCAACTTCAGGAGGTTCCTCTGTTATCTCTGCGCCGACCTCACCTGCTGCCCCCTGCCCGTCTCCCCCTCCATCCTCTCCTGGATCGTCTTCTCCGTCGTCTCCGTCGTCTTTCCCGTCGTCTTCTGTGTTCTATTCAGTCATCTCCGTCCCTATGATTTGGCTGTCCAGGTCAGCTACTCTCATTCTTCTGCTAAGAATGCTGAATTCATGACACTCTAATTTACTACTTCTCTAATACAGATCCCCCTTACCATCTCATCCGGCTTGGCATTCCATTCTCTCAACACTCTGTCCCGCAAGTACGGCCTTCGCCGCTCCCTCTTTCTTGATCAACTGCGCCAGGACAGCCGCAAGGTCATGGCCGACTACATCAAACTACTCCACAAGGCACTCCTCACCTTGGTTTTCTGGTGCTTGCTACCCGTCACAACTGTTGATGCTCTCTACAAGGCATATTGGTAAGCTACAATTAAGGTTTCCACTCCACTACTCTTAACCCAAATTAACCTTTTAATTAGGGCAAGGTAGGCAATTCATATTTTACATTCGTATTAGATTTCAAATTTTAGTTTAGCATAGACACAAACAAAATCTAGTTCTGGCATAGGTTTCTTACATCTACTTTAACGTTTTCTTAAACTGATAGGTACTATTGCACATTAAGAGATCCCACTATGGCTTCCCAAGTACCTAAATCAATTACCTCACAATGGATGGCACTCTTCTTGTTCACTTTGGAATTGACCTCCTTTACGTATCGTGTGGCTGTTCTTTTCCTAGACTGTGTACTTTTCAAGCTCAATTGCCATCTCCAGATCCTTCGTATGGAGGTAACCAAGTACTTGATTCTTTTATCATATATATTTTGGTACATATCTGCTTCGGTTTAATGTCCACCTGAACAGTATTCTCTGTAACTATATTCCAATGTTTAGTCTGGCAGTACTCTTTACTGGTATATAATGGATAATGCTGGATCAATAACAGATATTTACCATATATCTTATCTATTTTTTTTTCTCTTTTTTTTGGATATTCATTGTATTGATTGCTTGTAAAACAAATAATTCGGGTGATTATAGATGTTCAAAGATGTCAGTACAGTACTTCAGCTTGGTACTGAGATCCGTTAGCATCAGTTTTTATTTTGCTGAATTATTTTTACACAATACAGGATTTCAGTAAGGTGTTCCATGCAGATCCTGGTGTGGTGGCTATTCTAAAACAGCATATTAGACTAAGGAAGCAGTTGAGAATTATAAGCCATCGGCACCGGTTCTTTATAATTTCATTTTTGATAACTGCCACAGCCAGCCAATTCTGGACTTTATTGTTGACAACTCGGCCCCATGCTCAGTTCAATTTGTTTGTTGGCGGTGAACTTTTTGTGAGTCATTTTTCTTCTTTGTATATACCTTTCTGTTGCCTTTTAGGAAATGTTATTTACATAAATTTTATGGACCATTGTGGATATATAATATTGCAATATTAAACAATCACATTTTACCTCTGTTGAAGAATTTTTCTTTTTTTTCAGCCAATTATGAATTGCATCTTCTAATTTAAGTATGCATCCATCAATCTTTTATTGATCCCAAAAATCCAAGTATGGACCAAAATTATAAAATGGAGACAACTAGAATTTTGGGTAGTTTTGTACGAGTCGCATATATACTGCACTATGTCTGTACCGAGATCCTCAATTTTAGTATTTGTGCACACTGTCTGCACCTTTGTAATTACTTTGGTATTTTACCCAGATAGACAGGAACACAGGCTTGTTCTGTTTGTAAATTCTCATCTCAAATAAAAGAGAATCATACTTCAAATTCATATAAGCATCTCCTAAATTAGACAATATTTTTCTTTGGATGCTGGGTATAGCTGGGTGGAGGATGCCTAGTTGGTGGCATCCTAATGTGCCTGGGCAGCGCGGCATGCATCACTCATAAGGCGCAAGCACTCACCAGCCAGGCTGCCACCTGGCACGCATGTGCTACCATAAACCCGTGCAATCCTTCCATGGCAGCAGACGTCGAAGCCGCTACTGCTGCAGAAACTCCACCCACTCCTAATGCCTTCGGTGCAGGCCAAACACAGTCAACTGTTAAAATGTCATTTGATTATGCTTCCCCACCACTGTTGACCGAGAATGCCCATGTCTCCGCTTCAGAAACAATGAGTAGAGTACACTGGGCCCCTCAGCTTACCGAAGCCAGGTTTGTGTCTGTCAGGGACGGTGAGATAGGTGGAGATGTCAGCAGCAGAAGCATCTGCAATAACAGCAGCAACAGTAGTAGCAAGAAGGAAATATATGAGAGCGATGGGGATGATCAGTGGGCTCTTGACATGGACAAGCTCATGATCACCCAGACAGCCATCTCCTACCAGAAGAGACAGGCAATTGGTATAGCTTCTTCTTTCTTTAAAAAAAAAATAAAAAATCACATTGAGTTGAGTGTCCAACTTTCATTGTATTGTTATGGCTTGTCATGAGCTTGCTTGATACTTGTCACATGTTGAATTATGTGTATGTTCTTAATCATTACTAATGAACTGTTATGAAGAAGGATGACTTTGCTAGTACTGTTTTTCAATTTTTTTTAATAAACAGAGGATTTGGCTGATTGCAGAAGTACTCCTAGCTGTGCTGTCACCCAAATTTTTTTGCCGATACCAGTGGTTTGGCTGTTCAGGCTATTCTCAGTCAATCAACATATTATGGCTGTAATCTAACAGTTTCACATGTTGGCAGTGACATACTTGGAGAACAACAGGGGTGGGATTACAATATATGGATTTATGGTCGACCGAACCTGGCTTCACGCTCTCTTCATGATCGAGTTCTCTTTGGTTATGTGGCTTCTTGGAAAAACAGTTGGCATTTAGTGCCAAAGTTCTACTTTCTAAAAATTAAATATTTCTGATTTAATTTTTTTTTTTGTTTGGAAATACATTTTCACATCAAAGTGAAGTATTCATGCAGGAGGTTATAAATGCGCATAGTACAGAGAGTAAAATTTTGATAATTCTTTTGTTGTTTTTTCATCTTTATTAGTTTATGTGCATAGTGTATTGTTCTTGATCCAATGCTTACATCTTAGCAAGTCCACCCATGCGGTCAAGAAAGTGCTACCTTAGAGAGGATATGGCTAATCTCTTTTGCTTAGTGAGGTTAATTTCTGATTATTTTCAGATGTATTGTGTACATAGATTAAGAGTTTTGAAAGAAAAAACCAATATACAGATAGCGGCAGTAACATGTATTTATTGTAACAATTATACATGTATTTATTGTAACAATTATTTTATTGGGTTAATTTTCCTGTGTAACTTGAACTTCTGTGCAATTTCATTTCTTCCTTTACTGTTAAATATTTTTCATGTGCTTTTTTCACTTCCAAATCTCTTCTTAGTTACCCGTCAAATTAAACTTGTAGATCAATCAGTATTTGTCAGTAACAGGATATTTTTGTTTGAACATTTCAGATTTCCATTGATTATTTTTCTCCGAGGATATTTCCAGGTCAAAACATGCTTTTATGTGACTGAATAAAAACATGTTTGGGTCACAGTGCTGTTATTTT
Source organism: Eleocharis quinqueflora (assembly GCA_964058865.1). Taxonomy (NCBI): domain Eukaryota; kingdom Viridiplantae; phylum Streptophyta; class Magnoliopsida; order Poales; family Cyperaceae; genus Eleocharis; species Eleocharis quinqueflora. The sequence continues at coordinate 44,437 of CAXKVX010000810.1, forward strand.
TCTTCAACTTGCAAACAATTTTTCCTCAAAAAGAATAAAAAAAAGTTTCAAACTATTTGAAAATAACAATATTTTTTGTCGTATTGAAGACAAAATTATACTGTGCGTCCGACCTCCTCAATATTTTCCATCTGTACCAGTTTACCAGACCAACTGCAGAATCCAATTTTGTTTGATTTACAAAAATTATATTATAGGGATCTAAGTCTTTCTGGCCCAATGTGTTTCTACAACTAATTTCCTAGAGCCCAAATTAATTTTCCTTCCAATTGGCTGATTGTGTTTGAAATTAGCTAGAATTGAGGAAATCCTGAATCTGAACTATCCTAAATTCCAAATTGAAGATTCGAAATTATGGAAATTGAAAGTTAAATAAGAAATAACCAATGGTCTAAAAGGAGTCAAATTACCCGATAAGGATCCGACCCTGATGCAATCCGATCCATATTACGCATAATTGCTGGCTTTGTTTGGTGTTTGGTGGTGCACTGCTCAACTGCTGACTGTTAGTTAGGTCACTTGCTATATTCTACTTATCTGATCCGTTGGATTTAGCTCAAATAAAATGCAAGCAAATTGCAAATACATGGCGATGGCACAATTGTGTTACAGAAGATCTGGAATGGAAATGATGCAAGTAGATTCTTGGTTGAAATCATTGGTGCCATAGAATCCAGCTTTCGCCAGTGGATAGTGGATACCAAATAAAATCAACAAACGGAGAAACTAACGGCAGAGATTATTAGTTCCAAGGAAATAGACTGTCAGGATTTAAGGTGGGATGTTGCTACATCATGCGTAGCTTGATGTCATTTACATCTCATTCAGTCCAAATTAGAGCAAACGAGACAGCTTACCAAACTTGACCAAGATGTTCTCTCTCTCTCTTTTTTTTTTGAATTGGCAGAAGCTGCCAAGTATGTTCTCTCTCATTCTTTATTCTTTCTTGCTCTCAATTAATAATTGGAGGAGACTTCTGTTCTCTCTCTCATTTTTTTTCTTCCAAATTTGTCTCTCCTTGACTCCTTACATAGTGGATAACTCTACCATACACATCTGTGACATTGGCCATATCTAATTTTAAACTCCTGCATATAATATATATATAGAGCATGGCTAAAATAATATGCATAGTACACCACATAACGTACTATGCGCCCATTTGTATTTAATTTGGTCATTAAATTGATATTTAAGTTGCTCAATAAATTCTTCATATCAAAATCTTGTAGGAAATAAAATTTCGTGATTTTTAGAGCTTTCTTGCTATTTTTTAAAAACAGTCCAGAAATGACACTTTTGTAGTATTAAATCTGGACTGTTTTTAAAAAATATTTAAAAAATAGCTAGAAAGCTCTAAAAATCACGAAATTTGATTTCCTACAATATTTTCATATGAATAATTTATTGAGCAACTTAAATCTCAATTTAATGACCTATATCTATATGCATAGTACAAAATGTGGTGTACTATGCATATTATTTTAGCCATGCTCTATATATATATATATAGGGGACCCATTAGTCTCTTTTTTCTAGCCTCATGTAGCTTCTTCATCAAAGACAATGAAAATAGTCGATTCGGACCGTCGAAAACATTCTTCATACTAATATAGACTTAGAAATCAAATTTTAGATTTTTTTTACTATTTTATCGGACGAGTTGAAAAGTGGATTTATTTAACGACTTATAGACATCCAATTTTCAGCCCGTCCAATAAAATGGTAAAGAAATTAAAAAAATGTAAAATTTTAGTCTCCAAGTCTATATTAGTATGAGTAATGTTTTGAACGGTCCGGATCGGCCATATTCATTGATTTTGGTGGAAAATGGTGCAGGAGGCTACGAAGAGGAGGCTACGAAAAGGAGGCCACAGACCCCCCTTCATATATATATATATATAAATATATAGTTGTGCTAAAATATTTTATAAAGCACCAACATGCATATACTTTAGGCTCGTATCTCGAGATATAAAGTGCAAACAACCGATCAAGACCGTTGAAAATAATTTTAATATTAACAAAAATTTGGAGACCAAATTTCATATTTTTAAATTTTTTTTATTATTTTATCGGATGAATGCAAAGTTGGTTAAATTAAAGATCTGTAAATCGTTAGATTAATGAATTTTTCACCTACTCGATAAAATAATAGCTCTATTTGCACAAGTATAATATAAATTGTATCCATAAACATGGGATATACATGATGATGAAAAAAATAGATTTGTGAAAAACAAAACCAAAGCCAATCACAAGAATAAAATATTAAGATATATACTTCATAATCACTGAAATACCTTTTTGGTTGCTTGTGTTGAATTTGAATAATGGAAATGTTAAGTGAATAATCATATTTTTATAGAATTGATTGCTTGCAATGCACTACAAACTTGGTCATTCTTTCCTACCATACAAGGACAAATATAATTGGTCAAGTTTGCTCACCTACCAAGCAACTGTTGCTCTCGGCCTCTCGCTCTCCGTTTCTGTTTCTCTCCACGAGTGACATTGCACCATTCCACTGGAGATGTGTACCAAACATGGAATCTACAATTTGTTGCGGTTCGGCCAGAGTTCCTGTTCCGTTCGAAACATACATAACAAACATTATCATACGTCTTGTGTGATATATGACTAATAACTGATCCTTGTTCATGAAACAAACACTAATTGAGTTACTACTTTTGCGCCGCGTATTTATAATAATTTAATAAAGTTACCAAGTGTTAAATATAGTATTGCTTTCAGACAATACAAATGTGTTAGAAGAAAATGTTTCGATGCATTGACTGTAGAATACATAAAAATATTATAGTACATAACATAGGACTTGTTCTATTGCGGTCGCAAGAGAGTTTCCTATCAGTTCAAATTTCTATAATAATTTTCAGAAAAAATTCAAGTGTCTTGTGGTTGCAATATAGGTCTTTGCGGCTGCAATTGATCTTGTCAATTCAAGTTGTTTTCTGTCTCAAAAACAGGAAAATTCTATTGTCTTGCTGCCGCAATGACTTATGTTGCGACCGCAAGAGACCTGTCATGTTATGTAATTGTCCTCTGTTCATGAAACCATAGTATGATTATGGTCGCAATAAGCCTCTTTGCGACCGCAATTGAACTAAAACTGCTAAAAATTTCTGTTTCAAAATCTAAGTCTTAAATTGTTGCATATCTTTTCAATTTTCAACTTTATTTGCATGAATAATGATTTTAAACATTGATAAATCAAAATCTTGAATAATATCTATTCAAATCGCATAAAAGGAGAGGAATTTCACAAAATTCAAAATTTCGATTCAAGAATGCTTAAAATAATCAAATAGCAAATATGAGAAAAGCACAAATCCAATTGCGACAATTAAAATTCGATATATTTTGTAAAACCCACTAATTTTGATAATTATTTTAATAAATAATTATTCGACTAATTACAATATTAAATGTTAAATAATATCTTATCTCAAAATCTTGCATATGGAAGTGAGCTAAAATTTAATGTATTAAGATAAAATATATAAGAGATGAAATATTACAACAAATAATATCATACTAAGTAATTGTTTAAAACTTTCTAAACGTATTTGTAATAAATTATTGGAGTGAATTTAGAACACGTAAAAATATAGACAAAAAAAAAAAAAAATAATAATCATTAACCAATCTTATAAGTTTTTAACTTCAGATAATTAATTGAATCTATTTAACTAATTTAATACCCAAGTTTTAGTTTAAATTAGAAGAAAAGGCGTGTAATAAGTTATCTGACCCAGTACGGGTGTTAAGCAACTTGCAACATAACTAGCTGCTTGGAGGCAACCTTAAACTATCCCTCTCTCTCACTCCGCTCCTCTGCGCCAGCCCGATATTGATGACCCATAGAACGACTCGCATGGTTAACTAATGAGAGTGATAGGGAATGATGACACCAAAGGCTACACAAAAGAATTAACGGTGGATCTGATCTGACCAAGCCAACGGACTCCTCGGGGATCCTCCATGTTCTCTCGGATCCTGTATGACGAGTATGTGCCCGCTTCGGGTGTTGCGAGTTAAACAAGTCACTATGCCTCTACATTTGAGTTGTTCTATAAAACGCCACGAGGATACGATCACAGAGAATCCTGTTTAACCCCCTATCCCTCTTTTTCTCGGACCCTGTGCCTCGGTACCTCCCCTTCACCTCTGTCCCCCCATCCCTTCTCTCCCCCTAATCCGCGCACCACGCAATCTATCCTCCCTCTGCACCAATGAAAAACCGCCACGTCACCATACTTTCTCCATTTTCTCCTTAAAACCCGCAGCCCTCTACTCTTTCTCTTCCCTTTCCGTCACCTCACCCTCACACTCACCCCTCTTTCATCTCTCCTCTTTTCTTATTTTCCGCGCCACTCTCTCTCTCCCTCTTTAATCTCTCTCCTGCCTTCCTCTCTCCGCCAAGTCAGCACCTCCTCTCCCTTCATTAAATTCGCACACACTCTCTCCTCCTATCACCTTTCACTCTCTCTCTCTCTCTCTCTCTCTCCACAAGATTTCCGCGCTGCCCTCATCAAACCGCGGACCCCCCTACTCTCTCTCCTGGCGCGTCCCACTCCCATCAATCCCCTCTCTCCTTTTAATTAACTATTTAGAAAACCTCTCTTACCACCTCTAATTTTATACCGTTCTTTTTCTCTGTCACATAGACATTGGTGCACGAAAATCCTACATGTGTTTAAGGCCCCTCTTTTCCTGCGCATTAGTCGCACACAACATTTACAAACCTCCTGCCTGCTCCTTTTTATTTATCCTTCCCTGTATTATTTCGGTTGGTTTGAGTTGGTTCTCATGTGTTGAGTTTCGCCACAAAATATTATCTCAGAGTAACAGATCAAATAATATGACACAAGCAGAGGAGGCGTAGGCTGGGTGGTGGAGTTCGATTGATGATTTCGTTGAAGTCCAATCCGCTGCGACTGTTCAAAATACAACAGGTAAAACGATCATCTAGTAGCGTTTATTTTCTGTATCGCTGGTAGTTTTCCTTTGTTCTGAGTGATTACCTGCTTGCTGCTCATTATTTTTATATATAGCAGTGGCCATCGAGCCACTGCCTGAGTGATTTCCCTCAGATTTAACTGTCACTATCAATTTACGGTATCACGATTTCAGAATAATTTAGAACTTGAATTTCACCCCGCCTCTGATTATGCACTGTACCCAACTGAACTTGGAATGAAATAATTACTCAGATATCATCTTTCTGACCAAAACAAAACCGCAAGATTAAACTGCACCCTAAGATCCTGATGTGTACTATTGTATTAGTGAATATTTTCTGACCTGCCATTACATTAGTTCTGGTCGCCTTGACCTTATCGAACCTTTCGGTACCCTTACCAGTCACCAGATTTCTGCTGCACTGGTTTGCCAGCGCCAGTGCAACATATGTATGCGCTGGGTTTGTTGTTTATGCGAGCGAATGGAACCAGAATTTGATGTCTGGACCCAGGGAGATACTATCGAGCTTTTACGAGTGTTTCAGGTCTTAAATAAGAATTTATAAATTTAATTAGTTTATACTGGACTTTTAAAACTCATTAAGTATGAACTTTTAAGAAATGAAAATATAAGTATTACATAGATAAGATATTATAAAAATATATAAATATATATAATAATAAATGAGAGAGTAATAATTAATGGTATTTAAAACGGTGACTTGAGGAGTAAATCATACTAAATGCATTTACTTTATAAGGACAATAAAGTAATTACATATAAATAGATTACATTTTTGTAAATTAAATTTCGTTTAATAAAGAAACATTATGTTAAATGATAATATATAGCAAACTAATAAGTTAGGAGTATAATTAATAATAATATGTATTGAACAAGTTTAACATACAAACCAAACATAAAATAAAATTAACAAACTTGTATTTCTTATATATTTTCTATACTATATGTAGCACAAAGATACTATAACGTTCAGTATACGACTCAGCTATATAATAGGATAGTTGTTTACGTACGACATCGTATCTGACATAATGACACTTGACTTACAATTATACGCGACGATCCAATTAATTAAATATTTATAATAACACGATTAATTATTCATAAAACACATTAAATATATTGTATTTAGATATTAATAAAATATCGCACATCACTAACATAACTTGGCTAAGTAAAATTATATATATAATAATATATATTGATCAATTTCTTTATATCCCATCAAAATGTACTACCCAACTAAATTTCGTACGATACACACACTCAAGTATAACTAAGTTATATTACAAGATAATTATATATGTAGATCAACTTCTTTATGTCACATTAAATACAACACATACATAATATAAATACACACATATTAGTTAATATCTAATTAACTATTTTCCTTAACTCTTTTGTTAGTTTAATAATAAAAGTGCACAACTAAAAGTGGTTGAATTTATAACATGCTTGCTTAGTGCTATTTCTTTATTGTTGATTCTATAAGATATCGTCTTAACGACATAGTTATATCAAAACATTAGCAAACACATAAATTAAGATATCACTTAAATAAATAAATTAAAAATAAGCACTAAATAAAGCAATAGAAAGCTGTAGGAATATAATTCTCACACCCTCGGTGCAGACAAGACACTGCACTGGGATTTGACTAAGTAAACATAATAATAATATTATTTTAGGAGCATCAAGGACGTCTCAACGTCTAGATTTTTATCTTATCTGATTTTATAGTTAAAGAATTTTACAACACATTAGACTGATAGACCCTAACGTCCAATAGGAAGTTTAGTAAATTGATGTCCGATCGCGAAAGTCAAGGTGACTCTTGACCATGTGGGCGCTGACAGAGTCGGTGGCATTGCAGAGGCTTCCCAAGGAAACGCACAGATATCAACGCTACTTTTCCTCGTTAACAGGTGTGGATTCCTGGGGATTATATTCCTTTCTCTCTTCTTTAGGACCTACCAGTCTTACCTAAATTGAACTGCAGTACCAAATTACCAACAACTTATAATCAGGCCCGTAGATCTTGAACTGTCATGAATTCATATTGGTAACTGAACCAATTATTTTGACCAACCTGCATTGCATGTCACCTGCATTCATATTGCACGTGAGATCTGTTATATGGATCGTATAGGCTATTAGACTACTTATAGGTAGATGCGTATCAAATATTATTTATATATTTTCGTTGGGAGTGATGAGAGTCGGGCCGGTGAGTCTAGCTAGGACGGATGTAGTCTGGGGGCATCGTGAGGATGGATTACGTACGGTAAACGGTTTCGCCCGTGGGGTCCATTTCTCGGGATGTCCCTAAGGACATTCGATCACTGCTCACCAACGATGACCATCACTTGGTGGCTCGTAGTGCCAGTTAGAGAGTTTTATTTTCAAGATCCTTACTAGTATAAATATTATAATATCTTCCTTTGAGTGATTAAGGTTCGGTTTCTCAGTTTAGAGTATGCGTGTCATATGTGAAGTATTGGAGCTATTCCGTTCTTTATATATATTTCTATTAGCCGATGTTTCGAGATCTCTAAATATTCGAAGGGGTTCCCCTAATAACTCTTAGCAAGGAACGGGGAAATCTGGGCCTCCCCTTGGCTTTAACTAGTACAGGGAGTTCCCTTTTTATTATTATTCAAACGGATAGTCGGTTCCTTATTTTCGTATGACGACTGAGACCGAGAGTTCATGTTTATCATTTTCTCTTGTAAGGTAGGCTACTCGGTTCGCTTGTTGATCGAGTGTGTGCTTTTATAGCCGCTCATGCTTTTACCAGGGCGTTTCGTTCTGGAAACTCAGATTTTAGTTAGGCCGTGGTTGATTTGAGACCCGTCCAACGATTACGTTGGGCCTGTGGTTGATCTGGGACCCGCCTAACAATACCCTTAGGCTTGTGGTTACGACCCGTCTGAGGGGGCGAATCCTGAAGTCCTACACCGGGGTTTTCTAATTTGACAAATCCTTTCTTGTCTGGGAGCCTTGATGTAAATCACCTTACTATCTATATATATACTATTATTCCTCATATTACTTTTGGGTTTACTTCTCGTATCGTCTTTTGGATAGACTCATTTCTAGAAATGTGAAATGGTTAAGAAATGCACATTTAGGTGTAGTAATTTAAATTAAAATTTAGACTCAGTAAATGTGAATGGTCCAACTTTGAATCGGATATAATCCCAAAGGCTGGACCTTAATCCACACTGAGTAAATTTTTATAATTTACTCACGTTCCACGGTTGGTTGTGGGGTCCAGGTAAGGAGTAGAAGTTCTTTTGATGACCCGAGGAGAGCGCTAGGATGGAGTCCCCGGCGTCATTCGTTTTGAGGATCACTTCGTTTGTTTCCCTATTATTCTTTTGTTAGGATTAGTTTGTAGTAGGTTAGTTAGGGTCGATCCCACGTCCTTTGATGGGATCGTCCCCCTCTGTATGTATTCTATTTTTGTTTAGCTTCCGCTGTAAACTTTGTATCCTGACGCTGGATTATATTTATATATGTGTATGTTGGATGTTCATGTACTGTGTGAAATGTGTGTGCTTTTCCTAAAAATTAAATATAATAAATAAATCTTATCTGTAATTCTGAGTGGCAAATTAAGCATTTCGTGTACTTGTAATCAAGTACACGTGGCGGGATTTACACCCCTAAGCTAGTCATTATTTCTGGGGTGTGACATATTTCTAGAAAAATAACTAAATATCTTAAATATTGACACAGAGTTGGCTCTCATACCACTTATTGGTGCAATTCAAGAAATTAGGTAAGAGCCAATAACCGAGATTCTAATTTACGCAATTGCAATTCAAAAGATAAATTCGTGCAATAGATAAGATAATAAGTGCGAAAGCGTGAACTTACTTTCCATCTCCAGTCCTTTCTTCTTTAGTCTCTCAAAAGTTGGTGAAGATGGTTGAGCAGCACTTCGGTATGTCGCTAGCGGATCCTTCCAAGTAATTTTCGGTGCCTTAACTTTTTATCTTAGGTCACGAATTTTCTAGAGATAATTATCAGTAATGGAGAAGAATATAGAGGCTAATCACATCACATGTGCCCTGAAAATGATGCCGGTAATGCTTGGAGATTCAGCACCTTTTTTACTAGTGAAAATGTATCTTGAAAAGATACCGTAATTAATATCAAATATTCTAACAAATGATCTCTAATTCTTTTTGAAATTGTGTTATTTACTGTTTTAAATACGCACACAAAATTTGATATTATTTGGAGTACAAGTCAGAAATGTATCAGTAAAATAAGGCAAGGATTTCTGCCTTCGGACTACTCTATTGCGGCCGCAAAATGGGGCTATTGCGGCCGCAATTGACTTGGGCTGAAGTTTGTTGATTTCTTCCCAAATTTGTCTAAGTCTATTGCGGCCGCAAATGGGCCATTTCGACCGCAATTGATTTGATGTTTTCACTATTTTGCTTTGGCCTTGATCCAATTGAGTTGATTTTAGTCCAAACAATATTTGTAACATTACATTTAACACTAGTATTAGTTTAATTAATCATAATCGATCCATCAATAATTATAATTAATTCACATTAAATTTCATATGTATGAGTACCCGAAATCTTAGCAAAATACGTATTATGTCATTGTATTAGTTAATCATATTTATGACATATCGCATATCACTCCTCGTAATATTAGTGACAATATGTGATATATTAATCATATAACACAGTAGTACAAACTTTATTTATTGGATCTGACATCTCAAGTCCAACACAAGATAAAACTTCCTTCGGTCCTACTAAAGATCGACTTTAGGAAAGACTTTGACAAAATATCGTGGGATTACCTACTGGACTTTCTAAAGGCAAAATGATTCCCGAATAGATTGATCACATGGATAAAGAACTTACTCATCTCTTCCTCCTCTTTTGTACGAGTAAACGGAATATATGGACCAGCTTTACTTAAGTCTGACAACCTACCAATTTGCGGACTATACAATAATGATCTTGTAGGCACATCCACTAACATCCAGGGCATAATGGAAGTCCTTCAATCGTATTCTCAAATATGAGGTTTGACATTTAAACCCTCCAAGAATATATTCGTACCAATACAAATACCGGAGGATATGCACCCTACAGCGAAAAACTTACCGAGTTGCGCAGTTCAAAAATTCCCAATCAAATACCTAGGATTGCCACTATCAATTACGAAGCCTACAAAAACTATGTTCTCCCATTATTAACGTCGATTCAAAAGAAACTACAAGCATGGAAATGTTTCTATCTAAAGGAGGCATACTCACCTTGGTGATGAGTCTTATCCCCTTGCATTACATGCAAACTTTCAAATTACCCCACTAGTTAACAAACGATATGGAAAGGACCAAGAAGGATACATCGTCAACTGGACAACGGTCTGTCTATTGAACGGAACGAAGACTTAGGAGTACTGGATACAAGGAGCTTTAATTCAGCCCTCCTGCTCAAATGACTTTAGTAGTTATATTCAATCAAAACTCAATCTTTGTCTCATTTGTACGTAAACATTATAATCTCCCCCACTATGAGATCTCCAAGATTGGAATAATGACGTCACATTTCCATCATTTTTCCTCAGAGACATCTTCTTATTACCCATTCACAGATCAACTATGAATTTACGTACAAACAGAACACTACACTGGAATAAGGCATCCTCCGGCCTCTACCCCTCAAGATTGGCATGCCGTTTTATCAACGACCCGAAAAGGAGCGCAATCGCCGTTTATTCTCAGTGCTACAAAGACCAAGACAATTCCTGAAGATGCAAATTCTCAACGAATGTAACAATTGGATATCTCACCGGTAAAATACTAGGCTAAACCACCAGTAGGTGGCTTGGGTTTTTTCTTTCCATTCAAATAAAAACATTGTAAATATTGTAATAATCTTTTCTATATTGTAATAATTTTTTCTGTTTTTAATGAAAATTTCTTAGGTAGGCTACTTTCCTTAAAAAAAACTATGTTATCATTTCAAATTCGATACTTGTACATCGCTTATTTACGAATTGGATTCACAATTTAATTTTTTAATCTGAGCAATAAATTTTAAATTATAGCAAATAAGTGGACATAAAAGTTAATGTATGCGAAGGTAAATATATATTTTTTCTATATATTGCGACGATTTGATGAAGCACTCAACTTATGTAAAATTATAGTTGAATAGATAGTATGTAATTTTGTATGAGATAGATATAGTATATATGTAATTTGAATATTCATAAAAAAAAAATCATCGGTTCGAGTATGCAATCGAACAAACAAATAGTATGCATTTTTTAAACAGAGATCTTTTGCAAACATAAGGTGTGTAATACAATTAGAAAGATGACTCTTAGAAATCAACCTAATTTACCTAAAGGAGTCCTTTGAGGTTGATTAGAAAACTTCATGGAACCTTCTTACCCACTTCCATGTGACATTTTCTTTGTCACTCTCCTTTATCTAGGAGAAATTTTACATCACCTCTCTATTATTCAAGCAACATAAAGATAAGAGAGAATGGTGACCTGCTTCCAATTATAAAAAAGAAGAAACCAACACCCTAATTTAGAAGCACTTACCCTGCATTCTTATATGCCCACTTTTATCCTTAGGAAGCAAACTCCTTAGCCTCTCTCTTTATTTTGTCTCTAGAAATGTTGAAGATGAAGTATCTGCTCATACTAACCACTTTAACTGTCTTTTTCTTTCTTACCCATGCCAAGTCATCTCAACCATCTGTAACAGGCCTTCGAGTAGGCCTAAAACATATCGACTCAAATGGAAACTTCTCCAAGCTCGAGCTCTTGCAACGCATGACTCGACGAAGCCACCATCGGATGAGTCGCTTGGTCAAAAGAACCTTAAAGCTCTCAAAACTTGACTCCAGCCCTGGAAAAGTTCAATCCAAAGTGCAGGCAGGAAATGGTGAATATTTGATGGATATGGCAATCGGGACACCTAGCAAATCATATTCAGCAATTCTCGACACAGGCAGTGATTTGATTTGGACACAGTGCAAACCCTGTGTCGATTGCTTTTCTCAGTCTACACCCATTTTTGATCCATCTACTTCTTCAACATATAAGAAGCTTCCATGTACTTCCACCTTATGCGAGGCGCTGCCTCTTTACACGTGCAATACTGACAATACATGTGAATATCAGTATTCGTACGGTGACTCTTCTTCCACTCAAGGAACCTTATCAACTGAGACCGTCACTCTGGGGTCTCAAAAGGTTGGTGATGTGGCATTTGGTTGTGGTGACACCAATGAAGGCGCGGGGTTCTCACAAGGTGCCGGGTTAGTTGGTCTCGGGAAGGGGCCTCTCTCTCTTATATCCCAATTAGGTTTTGACAAGTTCTCTTATTGCCTCACTTCACTAGATGAGACAAAGATGAGCCCATTGCTCTTCGGCTCACTTGCTGATTTCAGTGCAAGTGCAGCGACAACTGCACAATCAACACCGATAGTTAAGAACCCATCACAGCCAACCTTCTACTACTTAACCCTAAAGGGAATTACAGTTGGTTCAACTAAACTGGCAATACCAAGTACCACCTTTACACTGAACAGTGATGGTACGGGTGGGTTGATCATAGACTCTGGCACATCCATTACTTACTTGGAGCAAGCAGGTTACAAACTAGTAAAAAAGGCATTTACATCACAAATGCAATTACCAGTAGCTGATGGGTCATCAGTTGGCCTGGATTTATGCTTTACTGCACCATCTGATACATCATCGATTGTTGTCCCTAAATTTATTTTTCATTTCGACGGTGCTGATCTGGACTTGCCTGCAAATAACTATATGATCGGTGATTCAACTACCGGTTTGCTTTGTTTAACTGTGATGGGTTCCAGTGGTATGTCGATTCTGGGTAACTTCCAGCAGCAAAATATCCAAATTGTGTATGATACAGGGAACGAGAAATTGTCATTTATGCCTACTCAATGTGACCAGCTGTAATTATTATATACAGTCAATATTATTGTGTATGCATTAATTGTTGATTAATTCAATAATTCTTGTTTCGTATATTGTGCTTTGTAGTTCAATATATTTTATATAGCACGTTGTTTGATTTGATCTGTTGCTGTTGTGTAACTTCCCCCAAATTGTGCAATTTATTCGTATTTAGATTTTTTTCTTTTTTTTTCTAGAAAGTAAGTTGAATGAATCACAAGGTAGGACAATAACGTTCTTGCCTTCTTGCAGCCGGTGATGACACCACCAACGGTAGCTGATCACTATCTGCGACCGGCATACCGGCAGCAGAAGGTTCTTTTTGAATTGGAGTTAAACGGCTTGAAGAAATTTTAGTGATATTTAATCTAAATAGAAAGTTTACCTAACCATCTATATTGAAGAAAGATATATATAAAAATAAGAGTAGAGAATTTGTTAAAGAAAGACCTATGCTGAGATGAAGACAAGATATTGCATTGTCATTGATCTAGAGACTAGAAATAAATAGTAAGAGCAACTGAGCAAGTAGATGAAAACAATTATCTTTTATTGAGACAGAGACGTCATGTGGATGTTCATGTTCACAATGGTATTCTTTCCTTCTTTGTTCAACATATGTTAATTTCATTACTTAAAAGTAGGCCTGAAGATAATTTGAGCCCTGTAATTTTGGTGACAGAGATAAATTAGTAGACCAGTAGTCCTTAGCTTAGGTAATTTCTGGGCTTGATAAGGAATTATCATTTTTTTCTCTGTTACAATCCAATAGCCCATGTTGGCATAAGTGCCAGTATCATTTCCTCTGTTACCAGAAAATGGGCCTATGACTGGTCCATGTTATATTCTACAGGAGACATTCCTTATTATTTTGGTGCCTTGGTCAATTGGTCATCTTGCCTCTTTTTTGTAACATGTTTCCTCTGTATAAGCTCATTTAGTCATTTGTGTAATTCTTGTCTCTTTTTTTTCCTTTTTTTTTGGATACAACTACATGTGTGTTTTATGGATTTAAATACTGTCATGAAGGGGACACGAGAAAAAAATAATTGAAATTTAAAAGGTTTATTGAATAGAGGACTTCCCGTATTATTGTTTTTTTTTAAATTAGTGGAAAACGAAGAATTACAGCTGAATCCGTATTATTATTTGTCGACCATTAAAATAACAAATTTATTTATATTTTTTCTTATATATTTGTAACTTCACAATTTGAATGATGCAGTCATTATACTATGTTATATTGTTATTTCATAATATCTAAATAAAAAAAAACCTCCACAACGCGGGGGTATTCTAATAGTTTATCATGAGTCTCCATTTATCCAGTCGGATATGCATGTATAGATTGGATCACATCCTGCCTAACGGAAACAGAGAAGAATGTCAATAGTACTACAACTCTGTTGCAATTAACCATATTACTGTTATGTGACAAACTACCGTGTCTCCAGAAGTATGCACCTGTACGGCCGGTATGCTGTTTTCATTGGGGTATCAAGCCAGTACCTAAAATTAGAAACCACTACAGCCAAATCCTCAGAAATAAAACAAGATATATATACGCCTTCACTTGAAGTATCTTTCAATTTACCTTTCATTTTCCAAACTTTAATCCCACTCAGCAATTGATTCTGTGCCATGAAAATGACAGTAACAAAATTTCTCTGTAACATCATAACACTAACCATGCTCGTCCTCCTTGTACCTCCTGCTCATGCAGAAACATCTAAACATTCCAAGACACATATCCGCATAGACCTCAAGCACATCGACTCACATGGAAACTTCTCAAAGCTCATGTTCTTCAAGCGTATGACTCAACGTAGCCATCAACGAATGATGCGCCTGATGAAGAAAACACACACTACTCTCTCACTATTTGACTCCAGTCTGGTATCAGGAGCCCAAACTGATGTGCATATGGGCATTGGTGAATTTGTGATGGATATAGCTATTGGGACGCCGAGCTTGTCATTTTCAGCAATTCTAGATACAGGAAGTGATCTGGTATGGACACAGTGCAAACCCTGTGACCGGTGCTTCAATCAGTCCACACCACTTTTTGACCCTTCTACTTCTTCTACATATAAACAATTGCCTTGCACTGCCAAGTTGTGCAAGCCATTACCTTATTTCAAATGCGGTGTAAACTCTTCATGCGAATACCAGTATTCATATGCTGACAAAACATCAACTTCAGGTAAATTGTCATCTGAGACCTTTACTTTGGGGTCAACAAAGCTTGAAAACATTGTGTTCGGCTGTGCCACTGATAACACTGATGGATTTCCTGGGAGTTCCGGTTTGGTCGGTCTTGGGAGGGATCCGCTCTCTCTTATTTCCCAATTAGGATTTAAGAAATTCTCTTATTGTTTTGTTTCCTTGGACGAACACAAGAAGAGCCAGATATTCTTCGGTTCCCAAGCATATCTTCATAAAAGGGCAGCAACAGGGCCGATACAATCAACACCACTTGTGCAGAGCCCGCAAAATCCGACATTTTACTATTTGTCCCTATTGGGAATTACAGTCGGTACAATGAGACTCAACATACCTACTTCCACCTTCGCCTTAAAGAAAGATGGTTCTGGCGGTACGATAATCGACTCTGGCACGACCATCACTTTCTTGCAAAGAGCAGCGTACAATGTTGTGAAAAACGCTTTCATATCAAAGATTAAGCTACCTGTAGTCGACGGGTCTGCAGTCGGGGCTGATTTGTGCTTTTCTATGCCATCAAATGCATCCCTCAATTTGCCAAATTTTATTTTGCACTTCGACGGGGCAGATCTCAACCTGCCAGATGCTAATTATTTCATCAGTGATCCAGATACTGGTGTGCTTTGTTTAACCGTCATGCCTTCCCCGGATACATCGATTGTAGGCAACATGATGCAGCAAAATCTCTTCATTACATATGATGTCGGCAAAAATAAATTGTCATTTATCCCTACTCAATGTGATAAGCTGTGAATATATAGTAGTTAGAACTTTGCTTTTATTTTGATTAATGAATGTTTGGGATTTCTTTACGGGTTACTATTGATAAATACAGCACGCTAATACTGTAATGTCATCTAAATCATTGCGATATTTGATAATTGATATGATTGTATTTATGAGGCATTTACCCTGGGCTCCAAAAAGGCTCACAAATTGTACCTCTTGTTTTCTTCATTGGATGAAAAGAAACAAAGCCTGATACTTTCATATCTCAATGAAAATGCGACGACCGGGCCGGCGCAAATGTCGCCGCTATTGAAGAACCCAAAATGTTCTTTCTGTTCTATTATTACTTTGTTATACTGTCATGAGTTCATCAGGCATGTCGATTCTAGGGAGCATGCTGCATGCAGCAGGAAAATTTCAAACTAATTATATATGATACCAAGAAACAAGAAAAGGAATTTGACATTGACATTTATCCCTATTCCTTTGATCCATCCGATCCTGTAATTATTATTTTCTTTGTGCACTGAGGTAATTTACTAACAGTCGCCCTTGAATTTTGTAGATATATTATTTGTTTGCTCCAGCCTATTGTTAGTTTGTTTCCCTCTAAATAAATTGCATGCTAACGAATTAAAATTCAATAGGCTATGGGCCGAAGAAGATTAGAATTTGGGCCGAACCGGACTTTGTCTTGGCCCATTATTTTGTTATCATGTTCTACAATAGGAAAAAAAAGAATAAGCTAGGTATGTGAATTTATATGCGATTCAAATTACAATTTTATTATGCATTTCATACAAATTAAGATGAAACTACAAATAAAATTGCATCAAAAATATCAGTTATCTTGCACAATAATGATGCCCGACATTAATTAACAAAAGATGCAAATGAATGCTACCAGTAATCAGAACTTAGCAGATACAATACAAATTTAGAGCTGAAACAAGTTCGGAAAAGTTTGGTCCCTACGTAGGTTTTAGTATGGACAACAATTTCAACGGTTCGAATCGGCCGTTTGTGATTTGGAATTCGAAATAAGCATCCGTTAGCACGGTTTTGGTTTTGCTAACGTTAGTACGTTAGCCGGATTCTATATATATATAGAGAGAGAGAAATACTATGGTGCATTACAAAGTCATAATTAGTTTTGACATCACATTCAAATTTCAAATATGAAAATTTGAAACAATCGATCCAAACCGTCCAATGTGATCTCCATATTGAAATCTCACTAAAGACCAAAATTTTCATTTTTTAGAATTTTTTTACTATTTTTTAGAGGGATATGAAATTTTGTTGATATACTAATTTCTGAACCATCTAATATGGCTCATTTTGCACTCCTCTAAAAAATAGTTAAAAAATTCTAAAAAGAAAATTTTGGTTTATAGTAAGATTCTAATATGGAAATCACATTGAACGGTTTGGATCGATCGTTTGAATTTTAAAATTTAAAATTTGAACGTGATGCCAAAACTAATCTTGGCTTCATAATGCACCATAACATATATATATATATATATATATATAGAGAGAGAGAGAGAGAGAGAGTATGGCTAGCGTGCTTCCATAAACACTTCGGGTGAAACGCTTACGGATCAAATTTTAAAATCTAGCGTTCGAAATTTCGATTTAAATAGCTCAGTAATTTATTTATATCATAATCTTGTAGAATACAAAAATTTCTCATTTTTAGAATTTTCTAACTATGTCTAATGATTTTTTAAAGTTGGCCCAAAAAATAATAAAAATACCTTAATTTCTATGGCAAATAGGTCATCTTTAAAAAATCATTAGACATAGTTAGAAAATTCTAAAAATGGAAATTTTTTGTATTCTACAAGATTATGATATAAATAAATTATTGAGCTATTTAAATCGAAATTTCAGATGCTAAATTTTTAAATTTGACCCGTAAGCGTTTCACCCGAAGTGCTTATGGAAGCACGCTAGCCATACTCTCTCTCTCTCTCTCTCTCTCTATATATATATATATATATATATAGCTCAATAAATTGAGATTTAAATTCCTCAATAAATTTTTAATATCAAAAAATTGTAGGAAATTAAATTTCGTGAATTTTAGAGCTTTGTTGTTATTTTTAAATATCATTTGGTTGTTTTAAAGAAAAATATCATTTTTTGAGTTGCAGCGCGAAAATATATTTAAAATAGCAAAAAAAGCTCTAAAATCACGAAATTTAATTCCCTACAATATTTTGATATGAACAATTTATTGAGCAACTTAAATCTGAATTTATTGAACTATATATATGCATAGAATGATATGGAGTGTCTTATACATATTATTTTAGTCTTGCTCTCTCTATATATATATTAAACAGGGTCAAAGTTGTTATATTTATTCATTTAGGATCATATGCAGAAAAAAATTCTGATATTTTGAAGTTCAAATAGATAAAGTTTGAATTGTAAAGAACTAGTCATGAGAGAGGAAGTGTTGGCGTCTTGGCGACCTCCCAATAGCAGTATATAGAAGCATACAGCGAGGATTTGTACATATCCAGATTGCATTTTTGGTAGAATATGATTTTTTTTTTGTTCGAAGTTTAGAATTGTTTTAGCTCCAGTACATGTCAGTGTCTGTGGAATATTCATTGATGAAATTATGGTGGAGAGTTTGTTTGATTGGATTTATTGCAAGCTTTTCCGTTCTCTTTCTTTTTCACTTTTTTTAACATCTAAATTATCGTACACAGAGAACAAATAAAGTTTGTTATAGGTTGTAAGTCTACGAATAATGAATAAAAAAAAATTGTTATAGAAATGCAAGAGGTACGTGTGTTTGACCGCTTGAGTTTTGTAGTTTTTCGTTGGCCGAACGATATTTCCTACTATGCAGCTATTTTTTTGTTTTGTTCATTTAATTACGATGTTGACTGTACATAAAAAAATAATTACAATTTGATCATACATAGAAAAAATTCTGACTATTTAATTATAATCTTGTCTTTTTGTTTTCAATCCGTACCAGTTGTAATATATATTTATTTCTATTTTCGTATCATCAATATGAGTGGGTCTAATTTAAAGAACTTTTGATCAAAATCTAATGTGTAGAAACTTTTGCTACTTATGTTCACTATTCTAAATAATTTTCAGAACAAAAAATTATGAAATTTCACATAAATGAATTTTTAAAAATGACGCACGGTAGAAAATCTACCTTTCTGATCATTGAAATGAAAAACTCGAATCATTTAACTACTTTTATCAATATCATTTTCATAATTACCAAAAAAATTGCGAGTTTTGTTTCATGTGAATAATTAGACAAAAAGAGTTTAGGAAAGGTGAGTGCGTTAGTTTGGTCATATATGTCGATCCAACTAATTTGGAATGAAGCTTGGTACTACTAGATTTATAATAATAATAATAATAATAATTTATACTAATAATACTAATAATAATAATAATAATTACAATGATAACTATGATAAGGATTGTAACTACAATAGTAATTGTAATCTTATTGACATAATATATAGTAATAAAAATACTAAAGATAATAATGATGAAAACATGACAACAATGATAAAGAAAACAAAAATGTTATGAGTTGTGAATTTCACGAGACATGACACGAAAGAAAATTAGTTATGCTATATTTGAGAGAGTGCTTAATTTATGAAATCATAAGCAACTTCTTCTTTACTCGTAAGTGGTATCTCAACCAAACATGCATGAAACTCTTTCCGATTGGTAGAATTGCAGAAGTGGCTTTCTTAATTAATTTCTGGTTGGTTGGGTCTGTCAGTACTTACTATTTGTCTGAAGTCTGAAGTCTGAAGTCTGAAGTCTGAAGTCTGAACTGAACCCTTGCAAACGCGCGCGCATTATTACAGAAAGAAGGGATACTGCCATACTGGTATATATGATATATCTCTGGTGCCTCTAGTATCTTATCTCACAAAGGCATATGTTATGATATGAGCATGTCTCCCTTGTCGCGAATAGTAATAGAGGGACCAAACGCATTATCACAAAGGCATATTATTACAGAAAGAAGGAATACTGACATACTGGTATCTCTGGCGCCTCTAGCCCTCTAGTATCTTATCTCATAAAGGCATATGAATATATGATATGACATATGAGCATGTCTCCCTTGTCGCGAATAGTAATAGAGGGACCAAAACAACAGGAAGCTAATCTTCTACCGCGCAGCATCGACGTACGGCTCAGATTTTCTGCGCTGTGAGCTACGAATGGCTCAAATTTGATTCAGAGGTCTGATATTATAAAATTTAACTTGCACGAATCTTAATGCAAATTAAAAACCCAAATTTTCTGCGCAGCACGCACAGTGGCGGTGCTGCGCGGTAGAAGATCTCGATTCAAAACAACAGGTGATCTGTAGTACTCTGTGATCTGTGGTGCAGGAAACGGAAACCCCACAAATAAATAATTCTCCATCAGCTCCATGCAAATATGCAATGCATATATATACGGACACGACCACTCATCTCTTTCTCATCTACTGCATGCACACCTGCTCACCTGGTCCCTCATCTGATTTTGCAGATTCGACATGATTCGTTTGAAATCATTCACTATAAGAAAACGTACGTACGTAAACAATAATAATAATAATAATAATAATAATAATAATAATAAAAGTATGATCAAATTACACCATAGTTTAGCAAATAATAACAATGAATATATTTTTATGGAAAATCAAATTTTAGGAGAAACTACACTATTTTTACAAAGAACATAATACTCTTATACTACACTATCACTACTAGTTTTGTATGGAGGTAAAAATACTTCACAAAGTACCACTTCAACTATACTTCTCACTCGAATTTTCAATTTTATAGTCCAAATGACAATGATTGGTCTGACAGTTAACACGATCTCTATATTGAAATATCTCTTTGGAATGAAATTTTATATTTTTAGATTATTTTTTTACTATTTTAAAATGGGTGAAAGGTTTGTCAATATAACAATTTCTGAATCATCCAAAACGAATGATTTTTCATCCTTTAAAATAATAAAAATTCTAAAAAATATAAAAGGTATTTCAATATAGACATCATGTTCAGTGAATTGGATCGATCATTTCGATTATGAAATTGGAGATACGAGCGCGAAGCAGCGTTCCAATAATGCTTTGTGAAGTATCATATCGTCATTGTTTGTGTAAATGTGGATTATTTTAAGAAAATAATATATAGCACTTGGGTCATATTTTAGTCACAGATTTTGATTTTACACAATTTGTCTCCCAATTTTAATTATTGAGTTGATAAAAAGTAAATTTATTATTAACTAATTAAATTCTAAATCCGCATTTTTTCAGGTTGAGTCAATCGGATCGATGAAGTGAATTTGATTGATGGGGTTAGATTTACACCTGGAACAGACTTCTATGGCTTGGTTCAATGTAGGATTGCAAACATACAAATTTGGATCGAATAGCTATATATCACATTTGTATTTGGTTTAATTTTCGGATATAAATACATATTTGATATTAAAATTAAGAAAATATGGATATGCATGAAATTTGCTATATAAAGTAATTTTTTTCAACAATATTATTAATAATAAAAAATAAATATATAAAAATCTAAAACTAATTGTATGTATCCAATATTAATTTCGAAAAACAAAAGTTTTTTCATTCGATGAGATCATGAGTTCAAGTTTTCGTGAACATAAAAGAAAAAATTAGGTTAAGAGACATTCAATAATGATGCTGGAAGTAAAATTTCTTAAATTAAAAAAAAAACTTGTAGCAATAGCGGATCAAAAAATATTTTAAGTTCAGACACAATTTGATAATATTCAAGTCTAAAAACTCTGTATGATGTCTAAGCACTCTGAATAAAATCAAAATTCACATATTATTTCCATTGACATCTCCGTTTTTCATGTGCGAAATACCACTGCAATATTTTAAGTGATGATATCATATATATATGATTCATTTAATCGGATTAAAATGCTGACGAGTGACGAACTAACAATTTTCTTTCTTTCTAGACATTCTTTTCCTTTCTTTTTTTTTTTTATGTGCTTCTCACTTTGTGTCTGATAAAGAGTTTACATGCAGCTCTTTATCTGAACTTAGTGTATATATAAAGACTGATCAATTACTGTTATCAAAGAGTATATAAAATTAAGAGCTAAAATCATTCCAAAAATAATTAATTAATCTAAGATTCATAATAATTAATTAATTATTCACAGAATTAGAGTTAAATATACCTCATATAAGCGAACAACCATTTACTTATGATAAGCTCAACTTAGAGATTTGATTTTTCCAATTCATTTTATGTATTTGCTTGATTTGATAAATAAAATTTACTTGCAGAGTGAATTTGTGATTATAGAAGAGCGCATCACCATCGAATTCGTATTCTTTGAAATAGTCAGAAATTTTCATAAGAAAATGAACAGTTTTACTGAATGAGCATTATAACAACACTGTATCAATTACTGTACGAACAAATCAAAAAACTGTAGCAACGTTGAAAATCAAAATGCGAACAAGTATTCTAATTCTAGAGGATACAAATTCACCACCATCACGCTACTCATCTTTGTTTGTAGACTAATATTGATGGAAAGTACTCTAAAATCTCCTCTCTTTCATCTTGTTTCTATTTCATGAAACCGATATTTTTGTGTTCATTGTTCATATTTTTTTTCTTGTTATAATTTATGCAAATTGCATCATACAATTAATAGATTTTTTTTCTTTTTTTTTTGTAATGCAAGGATATATCTACATTTTTTGTCTTAATAAATAAAGGGAGT
This sequence comes from Eleocharis quinqueflora, assembly GCA_964058865.1. Taxonomy (NCBI): domain Eukaryota; kingdom Viridiplantae; phylum Streptophyta; class Magnoliopsida; order Poales; family Cyperaceae; genus Eleocharis; species Eleocharis quinqueflora. Next base: position 67,189 of record CAXKVX010000810.1, read on the forward strand.
TGATACGTAGATACCAATATTGATATCGACTATGATACCGATGTTATTATGTATATTGAGTTGAGTTATCATGCATATTATTTGAGTTATTATGCATGTTATTTTTTGCATTGAAATAGTTATACATTTTATTCTTTTTACTAAAAAAATTATGCAAATTATTTGAGTTATTATGCATATTATTTTGTTAACATTCATAATTTTTTTTCAGTACAAAAATAATATGAAATAGCATACATAATAACTCAAATAATGTGCATAAGAACTCAGCTAAATGTGCATAAGAACTCAGCTAAATGTGCATAACAACATCGATATCGATAGTCGGTATCAAATATCATATCTACGAAACGTTATCCTAAATAAAAACGTGTAGTAAATGTCCAATAATTATGGGGTAGTTACCAGTTGGTCAAGGTATGGTCGATGTCTGATGCCTTCATACTCACATGGAACATGAACAGAGGAAGTGTTTACTATTGAAATTGAATACAAGGAGAAAAGACAAATAATTAAGCTATCAAGATATGACATTTTAAATTAAAAGGACTGAGCTAGTGGCCTCGTAAACATAATTTAATGAGAAATTTGCAAACATATTAATTTCCATCACTACCACCATCAATCAACATTATTTATTATATATATATCACCACCGTCACAACAACAACAGTCTTTTAGTTTCATATTAATTGTGTACTAGAGGTAAAAAAAAAACAATAAAAATATTGAAAAGAATATACATATTAATATAACTAATACAAACTACTACAAAAAAAAGAGATCTACCAAAAAATTGCCTACCAGCAAATGGGCCCCTCTTATAGATCAGAAAATTCTCCATTTATCTGTATACGGCATACCAGACAAAAAATGAAATAAACACATCGAGACCAATAGTGCATCAAACCAGATCTTCTACCGCACAGGACGTCTGTGCTGTGCAGTAAATCTCAACATTTTATTTGCATCGAGATTCGTGCAAGTTAAACTTTATAATATCAGACCTCTCTGAATCAAATCTGAGTCATCGATCCGTAGCTTACAACACAAGAAATCAACGTGCGTTGATGCTGCACGGCAGAGAATCCGCTTCCGTAGTGCATAGAGGTACATGAGGGAGAATGCCCTAGTGATTCATTGTTTGATTTGAAGGCCGGCGAAACAAGTTTGGGTAAATTATTTATCAAACATGTTTTTTACATGCAAGGAAGGTAGTACTGGTATGATAACGAAAATGTCAAAATGAGCACAGAAGCTGACAAGGTGGATTTATCGAACATGTTTTTATGAGGCATTACATGCAAGGAAGGTACTGGTATGATATTGTTCAATCAGAAATGAAGACCAAATTAGATACATAATTATTCATGTTAGAAATGAAACAAGGACCACCATAAATGATTGTCTGTTAAAAATAATCGATTTGGACCATTAAAAATATTTTTCGTACTAATGTAGACTTGAAAATAAAATTTTACATTTTATGAATTTTTTTTTACTATTTTATAGGAGAGGTTGAAAATTTATTTAGCTAACCATCTACAAACATGCAATTTTCATTTCATCCGATAAAATAGTAAAATAAAATAAAATGAAATGTAAAATTCGATCTCCATGTCTATGTTAATATGTAGAATATTTTGAACAGTCCGGATCGATCATTTTCATTAATTTTGATTATGAAAGTCGCCAAAGGCTACAAAAAGACTACGGGTCCCTTCTCCCCCTCTCTCTATATATATAGGGGAAATTGTATTTTTGCCATCCAAAAACAAGGATTTTGTGTTTTTGCCACTCAAAAACCTCTTCTCTTTAAATTGCCACCCAAAAACACAATTAGTTTATGTTTTTGCCACAAGTCTCAATTTTTTAATTTCTGAGAAATAAAAAAGCCAATTTTTAGTAAATTACCAGAACTACCTGATAATTAATTTGCTATGTTGCACGGGTGCGGGTATCGTATCGGATACAGTGCGGGTGCGGCGATACGTCATTTTAAAAAAAATTAGAATACGGCGGAGTATATATAAAATAATAAAACTCACATTATATATTAAAATAAGATATTACATAAGAAATAATACTTCAATAAAATCACACATTACAATAAAATAATATATATTATAAGAAGATATATATAATAAGTAACAGTCTAGAACAAAAAAACAACTGCGTCTCAGTGGTCATGCGCCTTTGTGCAAGGTGTTGTGTTGCCCATTGATCTAGTGTTCAAATTCCAGCACTAGATTTAATTTCTAATGTTATTTTACTTCTCAAGGATGGCAGACAGATCTTCTGTGGCGATGGATACACGAGTTAGATCCGTATCAGGGCGAATTATACTCGAATCTTGACCGAATTCGTTGGTCAAAAAAAATAAAAAACTAGATACGCCAGCTGGAGTATCGGGTGCGAATTGCACGCGTATCGCACGCGAATCGTATCGGATACGTATCCGATACGAGATACGCTGTGTTTTCAAAGAATCCGGGCAACATAGTTAATTTGTGTTTATGTTACTAGTATCAATTTTTTTTATTTCTCAGAAATAAAAAATCATTTTTTATTAAATTGTCAGAACTACCTGACCATTAGTTTCTTCTATGTTCCACACTCTCTTTCTTCGTTACCCCTCTTCCGACGTTTGATCTCGCTAGAGCGCTTTCTCAAACCAGCGTCTCTCACTTCTCCAGTTCTATCTTTCTTCTTTTCAAGTACTTTCAAATGCCCCTCTCCACTTATCCTCCAAATCTCCATTCGATTTTGAGATTTCCATCAGTAGGTGAGAAAGGTACCTACTTGTACCTGATTTGGAATGGGGACACACAACAGAAATTAGCAACACTGATAGAGAAACTGATTTCATGGTAATTAGCAAAACAGATGTTTTGCTGTCATAAGGCTTTACAACATCAACTGATTAGAGAAATATTTTTGACAAGCAATTACTGCATGCTACTTTCTGGTACGTACAATTTAAGGAGAAGAGCTTTTTGGGTGGTAAAAATACAAAATTCTTGTTTTTGAGTGACAAAAATACAATTTCCCCATATATATAAAAAACTATATTTAAAATATATGTTTTAGCTATACATGATGTAACAAACTCATCCAAAAAACCAAAACAACAAATCTTTTACCGGCCCTCTATGAAGATATAGAAGATATCGAAAAATTGCACTTATTTCTCTAGCATGTAAACTCTTTTTATTATTTAATAAATAATTAACTATTCTTTCAAGAGAACTCAATAATGTCACTATTTAGCTACTAGAAGAAATATCGCTACACGACAAATTGAAATAGATTGGTACATTAAAAATTTCAAACATATATATACTACAGTTAACTCAGCTTATGTTTTTCATAACTAGTTTCAAATCCGAAAATAAAAAAAATTGTAATAAATTTAACGAGTCAATGTAATATTTCAGTTAATCTTATAAAAATGAAATTCAATGTGAATATTATTTTCAGTCTGTCCCAACTGATTTGGACCAAATTAAAGAGTTTGTTGTTGATGTATGTATACTACATTTGTTTTCTCTGGGGCATGTCATCTCTTTAATTTTTATTATTTAATAAAATAATTAAAGTACATAAAAAAGTTATAAGATTGGAGTGTGGTGGCTGTTTTTAATAGATAATTGAGAAATCAATGTCGTATAATATGGGTAATTGAGTGGATTCGGATCGTCTACCAAGCAACATATGGCAGTCGGTTCGGATTTTATGTGATGCGTTGTACGATCGGTTCAGATTTAATTAAAAAAAATTGATTTTATAAGTTTGATAAGCACGAATTTTTAAAGCAAATCGGACAGTTCACAAATTTTACGTTACTTGTACCGCGCAGCAAAAGATCTCGATTTCAATTGGAGGGTCAATTCAATTGCTCACTTGGCCATCGCTTCCGAGTTCAAATCTCATCTTTAATATTGAAATTCAACATCGAATAAATAAATATATTAAAGTTCAGTCTTTGTCTCAAAACAAAAAATATATTTCTTATGAGAAGTTACAGGTTTGAATATCAATAAAAGTTGGTTAGACCGCCTGATAAACTCAATTTTAGACCTAGTTGGTCAATGGATATATAGCAGCCAGTGACTTCATTTCATTATCATTTGGTGATAATATGATGCGAAATATGGTTTTTATTATTATTATTATTATTATTATATTATTATTATTATTATTATTTATAATAATTATTATTATTTTTATTATCATAATAATAATAATAATAATATTTTAGTTCGTG
>CAXKVX010000811.1:0-96893 GCA_964058865.1 Eleocharis quinqueflora
CCTTGTAGCCTTCTGATATGTTGTACTATTACATTCTAAGGCTATTAAGCTTTTGTGACAATTCTAGACAAACAGCATACAACTTGGGAACAGAATGTGGAACATCAATGCTTGAAATGATTTCAGCATTTGAGAAGGCATCTGGCAAGGTTTTATATTTCAAAACGCAGCTAATAATTAACTTTATGCTGTTACATCTTTTTCATCTTGTTCATATGACCAGAAAATTTCAATCAAACTATGCCCTCGTAGACCTGGTGATGCTACTGTAGTTTATGCATCAATTGAGAAATCCTGAAAAGAGTTAGATTGGAGGTAAACAAGTTTAACCAATTATGTTTGAGTAAAGATTTTCAAACAGTATCCACTCTGTTTCACTTTTTCTTTCTTAATTATCAGGTCTTTTTTTTTGTTTTTTTCCTTCCAACAATATTTTAATTATGAACAAACTGGGACGTCCAGTTGGATCTGAACCCAACAATATTTTAAGTTCTGCATTTTTAAGCAATTTGCATACTTTTTCCTATTTTGCTCCTGAAAGGTCCAGTTGGATTTGATCCAAGTCAACATGAAATGGATTTGGAATTACAAACTATTTGCTAAAATAAAGCATCAACCTATATCCAAAAGATGAATTTCAGGACTTGTAATTGCACAAAAGAGTTTTGGATTTGTAGATCAAACACTTATCTCGACACAAGCAATTAGAGATGTTATTGTTTACATATTGACATCAAAATTGTGTCTTTAAAGTTTAAAGTAAACGGAAATCCAATTGTTGCTCCCACAATTACAGGAACCTAATAATAGAAGTATAGCTAACCTTGTTGGTTGTTGTCTGGTCAATTCAACACACTTAATCAAAACTTTTGGGCAGTTTCCTCCCATATAGGTTTAATTCAAGTCCTGATGCCATAAGATCATGTTTTATGCTATAAAAAGATATACACAAACAGTGTCTACTGTCTACAAAGGTAACAAAATTGGTACCATAACTAATCTAAAAGGAAAATAGATTACAATACACAATTTCTTGCAAAAGTAAACACTCAGCAATTAAAAAATCTCAAGAGAAAATAGCATCAACAAAGGCTTCCGCATCAAATGGCTGAAGGTCATCTAAACCTTCACCAACTCCTACAAACTTTACAGGTATACCAAGCTCATCCACCACACTCACCTGAAATAATAAGATGAAATTACCTCTCAGACCACCAGCTCAGCTATGCTTAAGAAACACTGCAGTAGGATAGCCAATGGTACAAGGAGCTTACCACACACCCCCCACGGGCAGAGCCATCAAGCTTTGTTAGGATAAATCCTGTCACTCCAACTATCTGTAGTGAAATATAATCCATACATTACAAACTTTTTGAATCAGTTTACTGCTGGAAATCTACCGACTGTATAGGATATTGAACAGGAATGATACTAGGCAAAAAGGCAAATACCTCATTGAATTCTCTTGCCTGCTGAAGCATATTTAGACCAGTTGTCCCATCCAATACCATTAAAATTTCCTGTGTAGAAATTAGCTCAAAAGAAAATTATGTGGAAGCTTCTTAACAAACCACACACCAGGAATACTTCAACAATAACTAATAAATTATAGATGACATACATTGGGTGCACCAGGGATGACTCTAGCAACAGACTTTTTGCATGAAATTAACTCTTCCATTAGCTTATAATTTGTATGAAGCCCTTGAAAAAATCAAAATAACATCATCAACATCAAGGAAAAACTCATTTCAAATTATTTCAAGTTCCATAATAAATTTTCAGTGGAAAGAATAAAACAAAACAAATTGAGCAATATAAAAAAAATAACTAAAAGCATTCTATAGAAAGGTGACCGATCAAAACACAAATATAACAACATACGTCCAGATGTGTCACACAATACAACATCAAAACCCTCCTCCTTCCCTCTTTTCACAGCCTGTGAAAGAACTAAGCGGAGATAGGAATTAGATTTAAAAGTGAAAAGTCACATAAGTATTACCGCTGCTTTCAGTGAGTGTACCTGATTGTGCTTTAACATTTTGGCCATCGGCCACAACAATTTCAGAACTAGTTCTCTCAGCCCATACCTCTAGTTGGTCACTAGCTGCTGCTCTGAATGTGTCTCCAGCCGCCATTAGTATCTACACCAGAATTACAATATAATCAGTTCGTTAATAAACGAGCAGCAGTATTGTAATTCAGTGAGTGTACCTGATTGTGCTTTAACATTGCTTTAAGTGACTACTGATTATATTGTCCTGACTACCATTGCACAATCAGGTACACTCATTGAAAACAACAAAACACCATTATCCCCAAAGCCTCAAACAGAGCTATAAAAACTAAGAAAGCAATTCAAACTTTGAAAACAACAAAACTAAACCTGTCAAGATTAACCTCCGAACTATTACATGTATATATGGGTTTAATATAGACCTCGGCCTGAGTTGCCCATCCACTAGACAAGACTCATGCACTGACTTTACCATCAAATTTTGTCGAATGAAAACAAGATAGAGGTGCATTTATTGTTCTCTGGCACAAAGATAATTATGAAGAGTAGGGGTGCACAAAATATTCGTGACTCGTTCGTGTTCGACTCGCTAACAACTCGTTCGTTAACGGCTCGAGTGTTAACAAGCCGAGCCGAGCCAGCTCGTTAGTAAACGAGCCGATCTCGAGCTGTGACAAGCTCGGCTCGTGTAAGTATCGAGACCATAATGAGTTAATCTGGACCGTCGAATTGGTTACCACCATCTCTAAATAGATCTTTATCATAAAGAATTTTCACGATTTTATAATTTTATTATGTTTTTTTAAACTATTTTGTCATTTTTCTTGCAAAGAAGCTACAAACGAGCTCGAGGCTTAACGAGCCGAGCTCGAGTTGAGAGTTTCAGCTCGTGACCACTTGTAGTAACGAGCCGAGCCAGTTCGTTAATAAACGAGCCGAGTTCGCCCCAGCTCGCTCGAGCTCGGCTCGTTTGCACCCCATTGAAGAGTGGTAAAGAAAAGATCCCACCTTTACACCTTCATTCTTTAATCTGTGAGCTAGCTTCCCTACAAAAGTTGAATGATAGATAAAGTCAAAACTTACATTTACTCTAAATCTAAACAGTGTCCATATCTCACTAACATTAATGATTATACGATTGTAACTAGTTTTACTTCAAAAGTAAAAGAAGCAAAAGTACACTGCAGAAGCTTGGCTCTCAAATGCAAGCAATTTAAAGAGCATCTTAGATATTTCAAGCACATGATATAATAATTATTTTGGCATAACAAGCAAACTTAATTAATATAGTTATCACAAGTAATGTTATAAGATCATCGCGCAGGACTTGGCAAAATTAATTACCAAGAGAAGTAGTTTTTCCACCACCATTCACACCAACAACTATGATAACTGCTGGTTTCCTGGTTTTGAACAAGAAAATTGACAAATTAAATGTAGGACAAACATATAGCGGCTTTAAGGCAAAAGTACAGAGTGAAATCTCTGAAATAATTTGAAAAGGTCATATAGGGCTCAACAAGCTATTGTGTTCACTGTGTGTGAATTAAGTACATCAAAGTATCAAACCGACGCACCAAGGGAGCTAAGAGGAAAAACCTGAATCCCAGCTGAAGCTCTGTGTTGCCTCCTTTGCTCGTCAACAGCTGAAGAACACTCCTTTTTAGTGCTTCCTACAAAATCAAAGTCATACAATTGCTAATTTAGAATAACTAATTCAAAATTTTGAAATCATAAGCACTCACAAGTACCCAATGGATTCAACAAATGAGTTTAGCCTTACCTTGATCTCAGGTCCAGACTTGAGCTTCCCTGCCCTTATATCATCTCTAAGTACATCCACGACTTTAAAAGAAATCTTCGGCCCGAAATCAGAAACCAACAATGCCTGTGATTACCAAGAAAATATTACCTCCCACTTCAGCCATTTAATCCATTTCAATTTAGAATACACCAACATGAACATTTTGAAAACAACCTCTTCAAGCTCATCTAAAACACGATCCGTTTCTTCGAGGTTCCAGTAGAGAAGAAGCTCATCAACAACCTGTAGATTCTCTCTCGTCTTCGAAAACCCAGAGAAGATCTTCTCCACATCGCTTTTCGCCTTCTCCTTTATAAGCCGTCCGAGCTTGGTGAAGAACCCGGTCTGACCGGTAGCGGCGCACACGAACCGGTTCGGAGGAGGAAAGGTGCAGAGGGGGGTTTTGAGGGAGAGAGGAAGGGAACGAGCCGCGAGGTAGCAGCTGCCATGGCGCGCACTGAGTCGAATGGATTAGGAAGGAGAAAGTGCGATTATCAGGTGTGGATTTTACTGAGAAGTGTTAGTGTGATACTGTAAGATAACAGAAGAGACAGATAGAACTAGAGATGTAATTGAGAAGAGATTATTGTATAATTGTATTATGTATCTTATTACAATCAAACTAATGATGGGTTATATTTATAGACCTATACTCTAACTAACTGTCTAACAGCACTAATAATAACTCTCAGCAATATTACAAATATAACCCTGTTTAATTAAGTATTCTGCTAAACAACTGATACAGCTGCTAAACTACTGATACAGCTAATACATTCCCTCTCAAGCCAATGGTACAACAGTGACATTGAGCTTGTTCTTCAAAAATTGAAACCTAGGCAAGGGCAGTGACTTGGTCATGATGTCTCCTATCTGATCTGCTGAATATAGAAACTGACCTTGAGTTGATTGGAATTAACCCTTTCTCGCACAAAATGGAAATCAATCTCGATATGTTTCGTTCTGGCATGAAACATAGGATTAGGAGCTAAGAACGTTGCCCCAATATTATCACACCATAAGATAGGTACTGTGGTAGAAGGAATACCGATTTCTTGTAAGAACTGTACCCACATGATCTCGGTACATGTCAGAGCCAGACTTCGGTACTCAACCTCGGTACTGGACCGAGATACTGTTGGTTGCTTCTTAGCACACCACGATACCAGATTTCTTCTCAGAAAAACACAATATCTTGATGTAGAACGTATATCATCAATGCTGCATGTCCAATTAGCATCGATGTAGGCATGAATTTGGGTATTTGACTCTTTGTGAATTTGAAGGCCATGGTTAATTGTACCAGTGAGGTATCGAAGGATTCGTTTAACTGTAGCCCAGTGAGTTTCAGATGGATTATGCATAAATTGATAAATCTTGTTGACAGAGAATGTAATGTCAGACCTTGTTAGTGTAGCGTATTGAAGAGCACCCACTACACTGCGATAATTGTATTATGTATCTTATTACAATCAAACTAATGATGGGTTATATTTATAGACTAATACTCTAACTAACTGTCTAACAACACTAATAATAACTCTCAGCAATATTACAAATATAATACTGTTTAATTAAGTATTCTGCTAAACTACTGATACAACTAATAGATACAATTACATGTCAGGATCGCAGTATGTTACGCTTACATGTATATACTATGCAGTATGCAGCCGGGTAATCAGGTTGGTTACACTTTGATTGATGAGGTAATGAATTCAATCGTCCTAACTCCTAGAGGCGGAGCTATTCAAGGGCAAGTTCGGGCAAGTGTCCGGGTTTGATTTTCAAAAAATGCAAAATTTAGTGTATTTTTAATTATTTTTGTAGTGAAAAATGAGTTTTTGGCGATATTTTAGTGGATTTCAATGAGTTTGTGCCCGAGCTTGATCTCAAGCTCAGTGCCCGAACTTAGTTGTGTTCGGGCTAAAATAGCCTCTGAATCCGCCCCTGATAACTCCTAAGTACAAAAGTTCAAGATACACATTATGTTAAGAGCTATTTACATCGAAGATTTCGAAAATCCCTATATATACAAAAGAAAAATGATAAGGATAATGTTATGTAGATATTAATATTGATATCGATGTTATTATGCACATTTAATTGAATTATTGTGCACATTATTTGTGTTAGTATGCATAGTATTTCATGTTATTTTTGTACTAAAAAAATTATTATGCATGTTAACAAAATAATGTGCATAATCATTCAAATAACATGCATAACTATTTCAATACAACAATCTAAGGGTTGAATAATTTAGGAAATTGTTCTTATTTTTTAATTATGTTTTAGTGTAGAATTTTTAGTTCTTTTTAATTCAAAATATGAATATAATGAAGAATTAATCCTATGGCTATATAGAAAATACTATGACATCCATATTTTAATAAAAATAAAATAATCTAGTCCTCGACTTTCCGTCCTTCGTCCTTTTTTCTTTGTTGTCTTATTCTTATTTTGTCTTTTTTAATGTTTTTATGGTGTTTATATTAATTTCACTGGTATTCATACTAACTTCATAAATGTTCATACTAACTTTTGATGTGTTCATATTAACTTCTCTGGTGTTCATACATGTTGTATGTAACAATTTTTTTTATTTGTCGATTTTCAAAACAAACTTGAATTTTATCATTCTTTGTGTTTGAGAATTTTTGTAGGAACTTGATTGCAAAATTGAAAATGCAAAATAGGAACAAGCAAATTAATTGAAGAACAAGTCTCGAGATTCTTTTGTAAAATTCCTTGTACATTTAGTTAATTTAGAATATTTAAGCCTGAGCAAATTAGTTATCCAGAACTAGTTTTCAGTTTCAATTGTTGGGTAACAGTTTCCAATCGTTATAACAGTTTCAGTTCTTCAAAATAAATTCGAAATTAATATTTTTATATAAACTTCCAGTATGAACCGTTGTGTAATGGTTCGGAACAGTTACAATTGGTATATCAACCTCAAACAATTCCTGCTTTGGTGCCCTAATTTCTGCCTACTGTATATAAGGAAGGGATTCCTTCTCCTTCCTTCAACTATTTCCATTATTCCAAATCTTTTTGTAGCAGCCACAATTCCATTAAAAATATCTATTTTATTTGCTCAAAATTCGCAAGCTTAACTACTCTAAATCATTCAAATCCCTTGTGAGATTAAGGAGATTATCTTGCAACTTTATTCTTTAGCTTTTGTTCTTGATTTTGGCTTGATTCTTTACCTTTGTGTGTAAAGAGACCAAGTTTAACCTTGTAAAAGACCTTTGGTGTTTAGTGAAAACGGCTCGATCTTGTTACTGCGTCGGGAGATCAGGAGTTCCGAAGAGTAGACTCATCAATAGCCGAACTCCGTTAACATATCGATGTCACATGCTCTTCATTTTATTTGCAATCTCTTAACTCTTTTACTTTAATTTTTCTTTACTTCAAGTTAGTTAAGAAAATTGCTATTATTTAATTACTTGACTTGTTAAAATTGATATTGTCATTAGAAATTGAATTGAGCACATTTGCAAATTAATCCTAGAATTTTAAATAAATTCTATTCATCCCTTTCTAGAATTAACAAAGTGGTATTAGAGCGGGCTGAGTTTTATAACTAAGGCACACTCAGTTCCCAAAGAAAGATCTGTAAAATGATAACATATAGACATGCCAAGGAACCTCTAGTTTTGGGTACCGGTTGTAAAATTTCGTTCATTGGAAAAGATGCATGATAAATTACCTAAAAATTTGTGATCTTTGGAAAGCCATACAAGAAAAGTTTGTTCCCGCCTATAACAAAGACACCGGTAAATTGGAGTATCAATGCCAAATTAAGAAAATGATCAATGATGCCACGGTAAATGCAATATTATTCTCGGTTAGTGAAACAATTACACCAATCTTTAGAAACATGACTAATGCTCGTGACTGATACACCAAATTTATATATCAGAACACATGATTTGGTATGTAAATTTGCCAATACTTTTAATTTTTGAATTTAATTGGAATCAAAAGCATGCAAGTTCGTGGCAATTCCCCAATTGTTCACTTTGCATGCAAGTACAAGAGAATCATAACAAGACTAGCTCAGACCGGAGCCCGCAACACCAAGAAGGAAAATCTGAGCCAAAGTACAAATCTTTGCGGGCCGCAAAGATACTACAGTGGGCTCAAGTGTCTGAGAGGAACAAGGCCGCAAGAAATTCTTGCGGGTAACAAAGATTTGTTGAACATCAATTGTAAGAAATTCTTGCGGCCGCAAATAATCCTCTGCCCAGAATTATGCCCACTAGAAGAAAATTCGAAGACATTTTCTTGCGGTCACAAAAAATCCTTACGAGCCTCAAAAATTTAGACAGAAATCCAAAATACTTGAATTCAAAACAGGATAGTGGCAAGATCTGATTTTTTTTCTACATCTTTTTTCTTCCTATGGCTTTTTTTACTTCTTTTCTGATGGCTAAGAGGAGAAAAGGGGTTCTAAGCTTGAGCAAGGTGCAAGAGACAGATTCGGAAGTGTTCAAGAGACTTCTTCGATTTTATTTGATCTTTTCTCTCTCTTGTTTTTCTCTTTTGTTTGTAATGAAGCTTAATCTTGTATTTGTTTGTGTCATGAGAGGTTAAATTTCTTTATAGGACTTTAGGAGGTAGCCATAAAATTTGCTTATTAGCAACGATTATTTTTTAATTATTGTTGATTAAAATATTATTTCTTTTATTTTGTTTGATTAATTTTAGTTTTTGAGTTGAATGGTTCAGAAATTTATAACTTAGAATCAAAAGACACACTTGAGTACTAATCATATCCGCGATAGACATTAGTTAATCTAAATACCCTTACTACAATATCGCTGGAAGGAAAATACATTTCCAGAATTTCTTTATAGGACTTTAGGAGGTAGCCATAAAATTTGCTTATTAGCAACGATTATTTTTTAATTATTGTTGATTAAAATATTATTTCTTTTATTTTGTTTGATTAATTTTAGTTTTTGAGTTGAATGGTTCAGAAATTTATAACTTAGAATCAAAAGACACACTTGAGTACTAATCATATCCGCGATAGACATTAGTTAATCTAAATACCCTTACTACAATATCGCTGGAAGGAAAATACATTTCCAGAATTCACATTTTAACATTTTTTACAATTTAGTTTTTGGTGGAAAGTTTATGAAATACCCTTACTACGATATCGAAATAACGCTTCTGGTTTTCTAAAATTAGAGTAGTCGGAATCTTGTTGCCACTTTTGCTCGACACGTGTCACAGCCAACTGGTAAGAAATTCTCCCTTGAACCTTCCAGAAAACCAAAGAAAATAAAAAAGAAACTATCAGAACCTTTCTATCACTGTAGCACAGTCTCTGCGCAGCGCAACCCCAACTCTCCATCCTTCTCATCCGATTTTCAATTACAACCGTCGAATAAAATATCTAACGGTGTGTATCATTCTACGCAGGAAATTTTTATGCGGATGTCGCAGAGAGTTGTTTATTTGTTGGCTTTTCGTAACGGACGGTGGATCGCGCTTCGCTTCTCTTTTCTCCCATAAAAACCCAATTTTTTTTCCACCGATAGCTCCCTTCTCTTCCCTTTTCACTTCTAAAAAGTCAGATGACACATCCCTTCCCCCTTTTCTTCCACAGATTTACATTACCATCCTCTAAACTCGAAGCTTCCAGAACTTTTTTGAAATATCTCTCTCATCCCCCATCCAAAATTCAGTCTCTCTAATCAATTTTGGTTAAGGATAACAAAAAGAAAATAAAAAACGGCGGGAGAACATAACGGAGATACCTCCGCCGCCGCTGGAACCTCTTCTCCGGCGGTGGCGGCGGTGGAAACACCCCCGACGACCGAGGCAGTTCAGCGATCCTTACCGACTCCTTTTCTGACGAAGACTTATCAGCTCGTAGATGATCCGGCTGTGGATGATGTAATCTCATGGAACGAAGATGGATCAACCTTTATTGTGTGGCGGCAGGCTGAATTTGCAAGAGACCTCCTTCCGAAGTACTTCAAGCATAACAATTTCTCCAGTTTTGTTCGACAGCTCAACACTTATGTATGCGAATCTCTTCATCAATCTGTGTCTATTCCTCTTTTCTGGTATGCCTGTTAATTTGTTCAAACATTAGTTCTGATGCAGCGTGTTTGTGCTTTGCATAGGGATTTAGAAAAATTGTCCCTGATCGGTGGGAGTTTGCAAATGACTTTTTCAAGAGAGGCGAGAAGCAGTTGCTCTCCGAAATCCACCGACGGAAGATTGCAACAGCACAGGCTCAGGCACCAGCTGCCGTACCAGTGACTGTAGCAGAAGCCCCTATACCATTGGCAGTTCCAGTTAACCGATCGGTATCTCCAGTCAATTCTTCTGATGAACAGGTTGTCTCCTCTAATTCCTCGCCGGGTCTGCATACAGCACCGTCTACCTCCAGATCTGGCGGTGTTGGAGATCTAACAGAAGAAAACAACAGGCTGAGAAAGGAGAACGCCAAGCTGTCGCGTGAATTGGGACAGATGAAGAAGATGTGTAGCAATATCATGGCGCTTATGTCTAAGTACGCTGCCGGTCAGAGCCAGTCAGCCGGTGTTGATCCGGTTGGCGAGGCGGTTGATGCACCGGTTCTGGATCTGATGCCAACGGGTCTGGGTATGGTGATTGATGAAAAGGATGAAGAACCCGTTACGTTGGAGGAGGTTAATAGCCCGAGAATATTCGGGTTCTCTCTTGGGTTGAAGAGGAGCCGCGAGGAGGAATCCGATGGTTTGGGCCCCTTGTCTGGTGATGACATTAAAATGGAGCCGTTGGATCAGCCGGATGCGAAAGATCAGAGGCGGTGGCCAATCTACCGGCCCCATCCAGTTTACCAGGGTTTCCAGGATTGTAGCGGGTTGGGTTCCGGGTCGGATCAGATAAGATCCGATGCTGATGGGTCTGGGTTGAGCTGAAGGATCCGGTACGTGAAGTTGGTGGGGGGCGAGACGACGAGCAACTCATTCTAGAAAGCCAATTGTGGGCGGGAAACATTTCTAGAAGGTTTAGATATTTTGCTTTGTAGGAATGTATTTACTATTGAAAAAGTAACCGGAACAGGCGGCGGGCAATTGATTTATTGCCTAGTTGTAGAAAGTAATTTTAGTTAGTTGTTTTGTAGGGGACGTAATTGCAATTGTTGAAGGCTGATGTAATGAATTGACTAAATCACTAAATGGTGTAGTATCTGTGGGTCCCATAAGGAGGACTAGTGTGTGGAACTGTCAAATATTCAGGGTCCATTCTGTAAACCGGATAAAGAGTATATATTAAATTAAATATTTGTTGCTGTTATATTTGTAAAATCGTAAAGAGAGAGGTTCCTCTACGGCTCTACGATGCGCCATCCATCTAGAGGGTTGGACCGTGTTTTCTGTTTTTTTTAAGGGGAATTTTGTTTTTTGTCACTTTTTTTTTGTTGGACTCTTCAAAATTTCACTCATTTTTGTCAAATTGATTATTTGCCACTTGAATATCAACTACGTTTTTTTTGTGTCATTATCCTCTCTATTAGTGATTAAAAAAATAAAAAGGGTCTTAATTTCCAAAATACTCCTCTGTATTCTATATAGAATCGATTATCCCATTTCTTCCTTCTTCTTAGGTTTCGATAACGCAACTGAGACAGAAAATAAACCCTAGATCCGCGACCTTCGATGCAGCTGAGACAGAAAAGCTACCATCGAGTTTCGCCATCGGAGTGGTCTGCCGCAACTTAGGCTTCGACGCACCAGCAAGGGTTATCGATCGACACACACTCCTTCTTCTAAAGCATGTCTAGTGGGAAGAATCGAAGCGATTCGGCGTCTTCCAGCACGTTGCTGTCAGAAACAAAACTTCTGCCTATTGTTGAGTGTCCGTATTGCTGTATTCCTGTTAGAAGGTTCAAAAGCCGTACCGATTCAAATCCTGAAAAGATCTTCTATACCTGCAAAAATTACCAAAATGTAAGAATAATCTCTATTATTTATAAGATTTCTGCCTATTTACAGGGTTTCAGACTGGTTTTCGAACAGCTTCGATTCTAGTAAATACTGGCAATTACTGCATATTTGCACGCTGCTGTCAGTACTGTTTTACATACTACTGTCAAAATGGTAATTAAAAATAAATACTGCTTTACATACTGGTAAATTGGTATTTGAAAGTTTTCATTACTGTGTCTTAACTACTGGTTTGATTCTCTAATTGTAGAGTAGTTCTGCTTGTTTATTTTGGATGTGGGAGGAAGACTATGAGGTATTTCTTGTTGATAATAGATTCATGGGAGAATTGAAGAAAGACCACTCTCAATTGATTGAATTATTGAAGAATGAAATCGAAAAAAAAATGAAGAATGAGGTTGGGGAACTGAAGACTTCGATTGAAGAATTAAGGTCAGATATTGGAAAATTGAGGACTGTTTTTGGAGAATTAAGGAATGACAATGGAGAATTGAAGAAAATTAAATTATTGATAGCAACATTGGTTGTTATAATGGCTAGTGGTTTGATCGGAATGATGAGCAATTAGTTTAGTTTAATTTGGGTAGTTTAATTTGGAAGGATGAGCAATTAGTTTAATTTGGATAGTTTAATTTAATTTGGGTAGTTTAGAATCTGAATTTCTATGTTGTATGTTATATGTTGTATGTTGCATGTTGCATGTTTATGTCACTGTCTTGTTTGGTATGTTCGAATTGCAATTTGATTACTGGTATTTCAATTTGTTTTGGGAAACTGTGTTTGTGTGTTGATGTGTTGATGTGTTTCTGTGTTGCTGTGTTGCAGTGTTGCTGTGTTTTGTGTATTTGGGTGCTGTGTTGCTAAGCTGTGTTTGATACCTATTCTCGGGACTGCTCTATCTATTTAGTTTGTTGTGTTTCCTTGGTACCAGATAACAAGTATGTAAAACAACAAGTTTGATACAAGGTACAAACGTGCTCCCTTGGTACCGACATATTATGACATTTGCAGCAAGGATAAGTTTGATACAAGTTTGATGTGTTCCCTTGGTACCTAACATTTGCAGCAAGGATAAATTTGCATACAGCTCAACAAAGTTTTTTAAAGGCACAAAAGTTTTTTAATCAAACATGGTTCGAGTTGCATACAACTCAACAAAGCAAAGTTACATACACCTCGACAAAACAAAATGCATACAACACAACAAATTTAGCAAGTTACATTCATCATCAAAATGCATCACAAAGATAGATAAAGTCTCAAAATCAAAATAAGCTCTATCGTCTCAACAAAATGCATCACACATGATCATCATCAGCAATTAGATGCATCACACCCGATCGAGTTGACGCCTCCTGTTACAATTAAGTCACAAACAAAAAACAGCCAAGTTAAATGGCACAAACAAGTTAGATGGCACAAACAAAAAATAGCAAGTTAAATGGCACAAACAAAAAGGAAACATCAAGTTAAATACCTTTTAGATGCAATAGCCTCCAAATCATCCTATTTGCATGTTCTTTGTTGATGCCCAAGTTTTCCACATCTCTTACATCGGTTCCTTTTCTTGCTCGTCTTTTCTAGGCAGCCGGGAATCCTCTCCTTTCTTGGTCTACCGGGAGGCCGTTTGGACACAGGTGGAAATACTCTTCCAACAAGATTAGCCTTCTCCCATTTTGATTTGTCATTCAATGCTGTAATTCTCCCCGCATATGCAATTTTAAACCGAGCAATTGAATAGTACTCGTGAACGTAATCTTCCATACGAACGCCTCTAAGCGAGCAAATGAATGCAACAGCATGGATACAAGGCTTGCCAGTAAGCTGCCACTCTCTACAAACACATTGTTGTTTGTCAAACTCCACGACATTCCTCCAAACCTTACCTGAGGTGTCCACCCCACTGACCTTTGCATAGTCGTTACCCCCTCTAACAATTTTGATCTTACCGGTGCTCCTACTAGTTGCATTTAACTCTTTCATTACACTTGGTAGGATTAGACCTTGTAATTTATCTCCAAACATTCTCCTTTTGTCAAATGTCAACATTATCAACTGCCTAATTTGATCAAACACATCAACAACATGCAAACCCTTGAATTCTTTTATCCAACTGTTGAAGCTCTCAGAAATATTATTATTCTCGTAGTCACATTTTGACAACTCAGAAAATTGACTACGACACCAAATATGTTTGTGATCCTTCTCTAGATATGCAATAGCAGTGGGGGCTAACTTCTTCACTTTATCCAAGTGGAACTGACATGTATCTGTAGAGTATGCTCTTGCTGCAGACCACATGTGACTGGACACTTCCTCACCATGAAATCTTTTTTTAAAGTTCTCCATGAGGTGCCTCATGCACTCTCTTTGCTCACAATCGGGAAATACACTCGAAATTGCAGTTGCTAATTCCTTGCCAGCATCTGAAGATATTGCTAATCCTAAAGGAGTTCCTATTGCTTTTCTCAACTGAATCATAAATCACTTCCAATTATCGATTGTCTCCAAATCAAACACTCCATACGCTACTGGATACAACCAATTATGTCCATCAATGCCACATGCAGATGCCAATTGACCCTTATACTTACCTGTCAAATTAGATCTAGATTAAATTCATCTAGATTAAAGTAATCCTAACATGAAGAAGTTAACAGTAAAGTAGAATTACCTGTCAGAACGGTGGAGTCAACTCTTAGATACGGTCTGCAACCATGAAGAAAACCGTCTATGCATGGCTTAAGTGCGACAAATGCCCTTCTGAACCGTACCTTATTGTCGACCCTCTCATCATCAACTTCTACAATACTCCCAGGACATCTTTTATCCAACTCGCACTTCAAATTGTACATCTCTTGAAAGCTCTCCTTCCAAGATCCATGAATTTGATCAAAAGCCGCTTGTCTACCCACATAAGCTTTGTTGTAACTAATCCTAACATGGAACTCATCTTCTAACTTGTTTTTCACTGCTTTGGGTCCCTCCGACGGATTCTTTCTCAACCAATCAGTGACCCTAAGCCATCTTTCCGTCCACCATTGTTGTAGATGGGCAAGTGTGGTCATGTGGCAGTTTCGTTACCTGCAATTACACAGTCAATATTTAGCATAACTATTTGATGATAATTGTACAAAAGAAAAGAATGTAACGACTTCAAACTCATGTTTAATAGCAAAATGCCTCAATGCTTTCCTAAAGACGGAGATATCAGGAAATGTTGCCCCAACTTCTATTTTCGGATTTTTCGGATCATGTGTCACTATTGGTTCATGCTGAAATGCACCATCCATCGTTGACTCCTCAGGCAAAGTGCTGGAAGAATGCAGTTCTGGATGAAATTGGACATCCACGCAAACATCGTCACTTCCAACATCATTTAGATTTAGATCATCATTTAGATCAATATATTCATATCCAGGTGTGCTACCCACTTGACTCTGACTCTCAATTTCATGTCCTGGTTTTGGTTGAGTTGGTTGAGTTGGTTGAGCAGGAGTGCACGGATAAGCGGCATCTGTACCGCTACAATTAGAGCTTATATCCGAATCACCTACCATTACGTGAAGCACTATTACTCTCTCATTTTCGTGCATCATGAACATTTCTGAAATTTGTGACTCGAATACTAAACTAGCTTCTCTACCCTCATTCTTATCTACTATCCAAATTTTTGCAGCTTGCCACTTCCCCCAACTTATCTCCTCTAATAAATCATGGTTCAAGTCACACAATGAAAATCTATCGGAATCAACAATCCAAGTTAGTGTCTTTTCCTTGACGTATATGTTTTTACCATCATCTTTTTTGTTCCAAAATCCGTCAACTTTAACTTCTATCTTAAATGCAGTTTCGGGATCAACCCTACATAAAAAGTACATGATAAAATAGTAGTTAGAGTATTGATATCTAGTTTGCTCAATTGAAATAATAGCTGAAATTTAGTGAATATATTACCCATTCGGAATGATCCACGACTTTGGATCATTTGATGATAGAGCCATGGAGTCCTAGGTGCTTCAACTTTAAACAAATGTTGAAATCAAGAAGTAGCCTGGCAAACTGAGAATTTAAACAACAACAAAAGGATTCGTAAGTATCAGTTGGTACCAGTAAGGTGAATGACAGAATTTGACAATCAGATTCGTATGGTATCAGTTGTTCAGAGGATTCTAAGGTGAATGACAGTAAGTATCAGTTGGTACCAGTAAGTATTAGTACAAAAGTTTTCCAAAATGAAAAAAACGATTAATTACTAAAATCTTAATCAGTTGGTACAGAGGATTGTAAGGTGAATGACAAATACAAATCGCGAAGGAGACATACAAAATTGCAAACCTGGGCACTACCCTGGCAGAACGCGACGGACGGACTGGCGGAGGGGCGGAGGGCGGAGGGAGGAGCAGTGGCCTTATGGAGGCGCGATGGACGAACTGGCGGCACCTTCATCTCTCGCTGAGTCTAGGAGTCTAGAGTTCCTTTTCCTGTCTACCGTAGGGTCTCATGTCGAAACACCAGCTGAGACTAGGGTTATCGATCGACGCACCAGCTGAGACAGAAAACCCTTCTGTATCGACACCTAAGAAGAAGGGAGAAATGGGATAATCGATTCTGTATAGAATACAGAGGGGTATTTTGAAAATTAAGATCTTTTTTATTTTTGTAATCATTAATAGAGAGGATAATGATACAAAAAAAACATAGTTGAAATTTAAGTGGCAAATAATCAATTTGGCAAAAATGAGTGGCATTTTGAAGAGTCCAACAAAAAAAAGGCGACAAAAAACAAAATTGCCCTTTTTTCAAAACCGTTTCGTGAAAACAGAGATCTTCAAAATGAAAGGCGCCAGCTAGGCGGGGGATGTATCACGTATATGTATTGTATACAGTATATAGGATGAAGACAGAAGAGCTGTATCGGTTTACCATTGGGTCTTTGTGAACATTTCTAACATCAAACGTGTTGTGTGTAAATTTCATTATCTAAGTCAAGACTCAAGTAAATTGAATTTTCAATTTTGAGTACCAGCTGAGGCTGAGCGCAGCTTTCTGGTGGTTGAGACATTGTTGCAAAACCAGGAAGGTCAAAGTTTGTTGCCAGGGAAAGAGGAAAAGAGCCATTATCAAATGATGGTTATATGCGAATTATCTCATGTGTGGGGATTTGCTATTAATGTAAACTTGATGATTTAAACATTATTTTTTAAATAAATAAAAACTTTAATATCGAAAAACATTTATTGAAAAGTTCTATAAGTTTGTCGGGATTTTTCTTTTAAATTGTGTGTGATCAAATGTTATTGGATATTCTACTAAAAAATATTACGAGTACATGGAACTTGTAATTTTTCAAATAGAGGGAGTTTTCTTCCACTCTTTAGTAAAAAAGAAGAAGAAGCTAAGTTAATATCCAACCGCCCAGTAAAGAAGTCAATTCTTCTAAATAAATTTCAGGATTGAATACGCGAAAGTTCAAACTTCCGTTCGTTTTTTTTAATTGTATACGCGGAAGTTCAAACTTCCGTGTATTTACTACCAATCTACCATGACTCATGAGCAGTCAAAATTCAATTGTATGCAATACTTAACAAGAGATCAAAATCATACCTGCAACAAACAACTAATATGTACGATGGGATTTGCACTGATCTTAAAAAATAGATAAAAAAATGTTCCTATACGAATGATGATCTCAGCTAGTTAATTTTAACATTGGCGAAAATCTGCCTAATGGCCTTATCTGACAAACAAGAAAAATGGATTTTATACTTCAGAGATCAGAACTGATCTTTCTCCCATCAATCATCCTTCGATAATTTCTGGAATTTAGACGTTAATCAACTATCCTTGAGTACCAAGCACTACAAAACGCTCATCTTAGTGCAATGTCAAATTTTCTACCTTATAAATTATAATGGTTTGATTTTTTTTTTATAATGCTTGATTGCATTCCAATTTACAATCGTGCATGTTGTATATTTAATATTTGATGTAATAATTTCCAATACCCATAAGACAAAATTTTCATAAACTAGAGATAATCGTTTATAGTTAAACACGTTTAGACTATATATTCCATTAATTTTACGAGCAACTGTTGAGAATAACAATTTTTGAAGGATCTAAATGTAAATGTAAAGTAGGAAATAGAAAATAGGAAAGTAAGAAGTATTGTATAACAGCATTGAGTAAAAGTAGAAAACACTGTATAACACATATTTACCAGAAACATGAGAGTTTCGTTTTGCTGGATGCTGGTATCCCAAAAAATGCCGCCCCTTGCGATAAGATCCCCGACGATGTTAAAAAAAAAATTAGTGATATCTTATCATAATAAAATTAAAGGAGCATATAATTGAGAAAATTTGTCAATTAAGAGGTGAATTTGATTTAAACCATTTAGAAGGGGATGAGGGGTCAATAGATGTGAGATAGCAGCTAATATCTTTCAACTGGAGGGAAAAAAAGGAAAGAAGAGATTTAAAAGGGGCGCTTGAGCCTATTGAGTATTGACCAGTTTTGCAAAGAATTATACGAAGAGACACGAAAGAAGAGTGTTAAAGGGAAAATTCAATTTACCATGACCTGAAAAGGAAAGAAGAATAACAAATCGTGCTTTTGAGCACATTGTCTAATGGTTTTGTGAGACAAGAATCATTATCTCATCCAACTAAACTAGATCCACACAAAGAAAAGATCAAGGTTGTTTCATGGCAGATCGATTAAGTGATCTTATATTTGTCAATTTTAGTTCCAAATTGCTTTTTTTTTTTATAAGAAAGAAAAGGAAAACCCTAGAGATCGAATTGAGATAAGAATGTTGATGTATATTGTTGGAAGAAAACATTGAATGGCTGAGAACCAATGAAGAACAAGATAAAGAAACAACAAATGACTGAGAATGTGTCCGAGGTAGACATTAATTGTGCAACTAGTGGTTTCAGCTTTGCTAAGAAAAAGACAAATGAGAAATGGTGGTGCTTCATCAAGTACTAGGCATGCAAAGAAAAATCAAAACATTATTCAAGTAGAGAAGGATGAGGACTTTGTTTTCGCGTCCTCTTTAGAAGAAGATGATGAGCATGTTAAATAAGAAATTCACCTTGAGTTCAGAATAGTTCAACTGTTCAAGAGTGAAAAGCTTTTCTAATATATAATGTTGTTACATTGCTAGTTGTAATGCAAGGATTTGGCCAGCTTTTTGTTGAAGTTTGAATTTATTAGAGCATGTTCATTCCTAAAACACTTTGAATTTTTAAATAATTGTCACATTAGATTAAGAATTTTTTTTTTTTTAGTTTCTAAGCTCATACAATTTAAACTGTAACTAGAGTTTTTTAATCGACACATGAACTAATTTTTAACCAATAATACTGTTAGGTCAGAGTTTATAAATTCTGAACTAAAGTTTCTAAATAAGAAACTCTCAATCAAAGTTTCTAAATAGAAAACTCTCTTGCATCTCTGAAACTGAATTACAAACTGCTACGTTAGATTAAAAACTCAAAATATTTCAGAAATGAAAATGCTCTTGTGACGACGAATTTGTGAGCCTAATTAAACTTTTCGCCAGTAAGCGTTTTCTAGGCATCTTTTGTGAGCCTTTGAACCCATCACCCATGACTCATCCACTAAGATGCATTCGAATTGACAGGTCGTTTTTCTTTGTTTTTACTTTTTAATTTCTGCAAGATAACCTTTACAATAATGGGGGGCCTCCCATGCAAAAATTCCTAATTTAAATGAGGAGATCTGCATAGGTTTGTGAGCAGGGTTCGGCTCGAGCTCTCGCCATTGATCTTGTCGGTATTTCTAATGATTCTCACTCGCCTTTATCTGTTGTACAAACAGTTGGTCTTTCTTCGGTGGATCTCACTCGATTTTAGTGTTTGTATTTCTAATGACGAGACAGAATGATTCCAATTTTTGTTACAAAAAATGCTCTTTCGAATTTTTTTTATCAGTTGTTGTGTAATGTGACCGGCTGATCGGCTGTTAGGTAGGAGTGCAAAACGGATAAGATAATATTCGACTTTATTCTAATTTGATAACAAAAAATATCTGATTTGTATATGTATTAAAAAATAACTGTATCCGATCTCAAAAACTTTAGCTGATAAGAATATGATTTAGCTATTATATATATTTCTCTCTCTCTCTATATATATATATATATATAGTGAGGTTATGGTGTTCCACAAAACATCAAAATGTTGTATTTCGCATTCGTATCTGCGATTTCAAAGTCCAAACGATTGATCCAAACCATTAAACTTGATCTTCATATTAAATTCTTCTTGGAGATCGAATTTTACATTTTTTAACTTTTTACAATTTTTTAAAAGGGATGAAAAATTGGTTAATCTAACGATCTCAGGATCATCCAATATGAATGGTTTTAGTCCTCTCTAAAATAGTAAAGAAATTAAAAAAATATATAAATTCGGTCTCCAAGAAGATTTTAATATGAAGATCAAGTTCAATGGCTTGAATCGGTCGTTTGGACATTGAAATCGAAGATATAGAGGCGAAGTACAGTGCATTAATTGTTTTGCGAAACACCATAGCCTCACTCTCTCTCTCTCTCTATATATATATAGTCGTGCTATTATGCTTTGCAAAGCGCGATAAAATGCGCGCTTTGTGATTGTGGAACCATTGGATCTTTGATCATCATATTGGCACAAATCACAAAGCATGATCCAATGGACCACATTGGCAAAGCGCGCATTTTGTCGTGCTTTGCAAAGCATAGTAGCACAATTATATATATAGCTCTATATGAGCAAGGCTAAAATAATATGCATAGTAAATAGCTCAATAAATAGATATTTAAGTTGCTCAATATATTTTTCACATCAAAATATTATAGAAAATCAAATTTCATGATTTTTAGAGCTTTATTTCTATTTTAAATATTTTTTAAGAACAACTCAGATTTAATACTACAAAAGTGCAATTTCTGAGCTATTTTTTAAAAATATTTAAAAATAGCAAGAAAGCTCTAAAAATCACGAAATATATTTTCCTACAAGATTTTGATATGAATAATTTAATTTATTGGGTAAATTAAACATGCATAGCCGCATAGTACGAAAGGTGGTGTACTATGCATATTATTTTAGCCTTGCTCTCTCTCTCTCTCTCTCTCTCTATATATATATATATATATATAGAGGAGGGATCAAATGACAACAACTTTGGTGACACCAACTATAACAACAACTATTTTTTCATTTTCAAAGTCCAAATTTTTTATCTAAATCTTTGAATATGATATCCACAATAAAATACGCTTGCAGATCAAATTTTATATTTTTTTACTATTTATTAAGATGGGTGTAAAATTCAACGATTCAGGTAGTTGTAACTTTGATATATTTTTGCACCCGTCTTAATAAATAGTAAAAAAATTCAAAAAAATGTAAAATTTGAATAGCAAGAGTATTTTATTATGGAGATCATG
Organism: Eleocharis quinqueflora; assembly: GCA_964058865.1. Lineage (NCBI taxonomy): Eukaryota > Viridiplantae > Streptophyta > Magnoliopsida > Poales > Cyperaceae > Eleocharis > Eleocharis quinqueflora. The sequence continues at coordinate 21,255 of CAXKVX010000811.1, forward strand.
TTCAACGGTTTGGATCAACAATTTGGACTTTGAAAATGAAAAAATGATTGTTGTCATAGTTGATGTCAGCAAAGTTGTTGTCATCCGATCCCTTCACACACACACACACACATATATATATATATATCCAATCGTTTAGCTATTATCTAATAGTATCTGATATTATCCGTTGTACCTGAATTCATAACCAAAAAATTCCTATTATATATATATTTTATCTAATTTTGTATTTAGATTACAAATCTAATTAATTTTAGATCTAATTTGTATTTGTGTATTATATTTTTTTTATAATTCATTGATGCATTTGTAAACAAATAACAAATCAAGATTTTTTTAATTATCCGTATCTGCCCGATATTTTATCTGTATTTGGTATCCGATTAATATCATATATCAATATCCGAGACTATCTGAATTTGTATCTGTATCCGATTTTTTTTTAACGAATAATGATACACTAAGACAATTATCTGTTCGTATTCGATCGTTTACATCCCTACTGCTATGAGATATGACTGGCTGGCTAAACGAGTATATAAGAGTCGTCAATTTTTTTAAAGATTAATTATAACACCCCTCTTAATCGCCCCCTTACAAGATCCACTACATGACAAAATAATTAATGCTCTACTATGTCCGCTCTGTCCACTTCCCTGCATGTCTTTATATTTATGTTTAAAGTCTTTATATTTAAAATCACAACAAAACTGCTGCAAAATTTCTAATATAAAAACTTGCAGCATAATTGTTGCAAGTTTTTATATTGAAAAAATAAAGTCTATATATTGTTATCTTCAATTCTTTATATTTAAATTTTCTAAAAAACTGTTGCAACATTCTCTATCATAAAGACTTGTAACAAAAAGATAAAACTTGCAGTAATATAAAGACTTCAGTCATAAATATAAAAATATGCAAAGAAACAAATAGAGCAAAGCGAAGCTAGAGCGAACATGACAGAGCATTAATTATTTTATCTTCTAATGACAGACATGACATGTAAGAAGGACGTGTAAGGAGATTGTTAGTAAGCCTCTTTATGAAATCTACGGTTGAAAATGAAAGTTGAGAGAAACACATTTAGATAGATGTACTTAGGGGATGTATTTGAGTAAAACCCTACAATAATAGTCTAATAGAATCGGAATTAATAAACCTTTTTCCTTTTATGTGGCTGTTGGCGCGTTTGTTATTTCTACAAACCTCTTCAAATATTAACCCCTAATTTCGCTCACGCGCCTTTTCTTTATAAAGAAAGCACGCGAATAAAACACCCTGTATGGCCATATATAACCTATGATGAATCAGCCATGGCCAGACATCAGAAAACCAAACATATAATAGGCAATCAAATTCCCATTTTAATTTCAGAACCTCCAAAACACCCCAACCAAAGCCAATCTCCATTAAATTATTGCAAACCAAATATATTAATGGCATCATGCACTGCAACTGCATGCACCGCCAACTTTACCAGTTCCACACAGCTGGAAATAACTGTCATTTCGGCTGAGGATCTGCGCCAGGGCCATCGTTATCTTGGCCGAGGCGCGTTTGTCACCGTTCGATCGGGCCCTACGATCGTCTCCACCACCTCCAGCATGGAAGATGCCCACGGTTACCCATTGTGGAACGAATGTCTCCAAGTCAAGGAACCTTCGCATGGCGGGTGGTTACAAGTCGATATCAACAAGAGAAAACCTGGCGATGCAACGTCTACTCCGGTGCATGTTGCCGGTGCCAAAGTTCCTCTGTCAGATTTTTCATTCGGGCCGGTCGGGTACAAGCATTTCTTGAGTTATAGGTTAAAGGATCAGGATGGAAGGGGTAACGGGATAGTGAATATTTGTGTGAAGAAATTGGGAAGAAGTGGAGAGAACCAGTTCAATGGAGGGGCTCATGTAATTGGTTATCCTGTGGGTCCTGTTGGTGTTGGTTATGGTTATGGTTACAGTGCTTATGGGAAGTGAAGTTAAGTGTCAGCTTCTCTCAACATCACCAGTAATACAAAATTGTTGCTTTCAGGTGGGTTTGAGTGTCAGGAAACAAAATTGCCTAATTGGGTCAATGGTTAGATTTAATAGATAGGAAAAATGCCAGAATCTGGAGTAACTATGTGAATTTTTTTGTCTTTTTCTCAGTTACAATGTACAAATTTTGTGCGCAAACCTCATCTCTCCGGATCTTTCAAATGTTGTGTCAAATCTTCTCAATACAATCTGAAATCTTACAAGGATTCTATTCAAATATTACAGCAGAGTTGATATCTTATAAAGATTCTATTTGATATTACAAAGATTGAGAACTAGTCTTTAGTTCAGAACTGCAGATGCTAAGGACGTGACCTTTGTGTGGTAAGTTGCAAATCCGGTACCCGATTGGAGGTCTTTTATGGATATTTAAATTTGGGAGGCTTGACTCCAATTCATCTCCAAACTAATATTATATCGATCTTGGTTGATAGCCAGTTTTCCAGAGAGTATTACTACTTCCTTTAGAAAAAATAGAGAAAATATATTTGAAAATCATACCTTGGATGCTTCTGAGCATCATTTACCACAGAAATCAGTCATACGCGACCCAGGAAAACTCAAATTTATCAGCCTCGTTAAGTCCATGCAGTTACCCCTCTTTATGTATAAACAGTTCGATTATGGGTTTTTAAGGGAAAATGACTGAAAAAGTATAACAACTTTAAACAATATAATATAATAGCACTAGTCACAATAAAGCTTTTTTTTTCAATTGAATACCTGCAAGAGAAGAATATTAACGTTTGTATTGTTCATGCAAATTATGATCCTCGTTATATATTCTGGCATAATATTCGGACTTAAAAAAAAAGACTATGTAACTACACAAATATTAAACAAGAATGACAAATCTAAAGAATACCTAAATAAACTTGGCTCATCTTTAATACATTGGATAATCAATTTGATCCAATTTCAGCAAAAATCATTCTCTTATTCCAACCACAGAGAACAAACCAATTTTCATAGTACAAAAAAAAAAGAAATTATAATATAAACATTAACTGGAGCCCGCTGGGTTCAAAAAAGGAGAATAACAGCATAATTTCAATAGTAACATGTCTGAATGAAACCAAAATACAAATAGACATCAGCCTTTTAAGTTTTAAGGTGTCTCGTGCCTAACTTCGTGTAGCAAAACACTCATTCGCCACTGAGGATAGGATTGATCAACGGCTTCAGCTGGGCAAGATACACGATGGCCCACCTAGAAAGACAAATGCAATGGTTCATAAAACATAATTTAAGAAAATCAACAACAATAATAACAAAGCCTTCAGTCCCAAACAAGTAGGGTGGGCTAGAGATGAAACCCAATCCGAGTAATGCAAATTGAGTTTCATTTCCATGAGAATGGCTGGATTTTTACGTTGGCTCGCCATGCCTATCACAACCCTCCTTTACCTGGCCAGGCTATGTAAAGAAATCATAGGTGGAGTCATAATTTAAGAAAATCAACTTCAGGATTTTTATTTGTAGACTAAATTTAATTATTAGCCCATGAAGTGCAGTTACTCAGAATCTAATAGATACCAGATCAAAAGCAATGACTGTGGTTATTGTCTTGGTCAGTACAGATCAGTACGCAACTGGTAGCACAAGTAAAATATGCTGTGCTAATTGTAAATAACATAAATTGAACTTACATCATCCAGCAGCATACGGTTGCAGTGATGACCAACGTTAGATGGAATCTGTATTTTGAAATCAAATCAATTTGATTAGCAAATTAATTACATTCTAGACCTGTTAATGAGCAACTACAAGAAAACACAATAAAAGTGTGCTACAAAATTTTGCTCCAGGAACATAAAGGGTGTAATTAAAATTTCAGGTATTCTACTATTTCTTTTTAAAAGAAAAATAATATAAGAACTTAAAATCATGTAAGAAAGAACATAACATATATTCCATGGAAACCTAAAATCTAACTGCCATCTTCAACTCAATAACAGAAAAAAATGGGATTATCAACATAAGAATATGTTTATCCAATAAAAAATGGATAGAAAGATTGATCTTTGTCAAGAAAGTAAAGAAAATTCTTCCTGCTTATGATCTTCCCTCATCTAATTTAGATAAGATGCCTCAAAACTCTCAAGGAACATCAAACCAGCATACAGATACAGTACTATTCTGGTTTGCCTTTTTGCGTAAATGCATGCCATGACAATCCTGGTCCCGTATATGAATTCTACTCCACCTCTTTTATTTTAATTTTGGATCATTTTAGCATTTACTTGTGTTTATGAACAGTAGCTAATACTTTGTCTGATCATTTTCTAGCGTCAGATCTGAAATTTCACATCTCGTGCCAAAAAATCCCCCAATTTTCACAATTAAAATATAATCCCAAACTGCACTCGATTTGTAAACTTTGACCCAAATGCACCATAAAAGCATGGCCTACTTCAGGTTATTTATCACAAGGAATTCAGAAAAAAAAACTCACCAAATTATAGATCAAAGTATCAGCTACGGTATCAAATAAAAATGGAAGGGAAAAAAATGTAAATTACAGATTGGTGGAGGGGCCGCGATTGCAACATAGGAGAACAGAGAGGGAGGCGATGACGCCCGCCAAGGCGAAGATCACCGTCGTCGGCCAGAAACTCATCGCCTCAACTCGGATCTATCCACTACGATCGATTCGGATCCGATCTCTCTCGCTTGCTCGCTCGATCGAGCGCTTATTGACCTTATTCTTTGAATTTTGTTTTTCCGTTTCTTCCGATTTTTTCGTCTGCTCGCAATTGATAGACTCGCGGAGAAATGGCGATGAGAGAACCTCAACATTTCTTCTTTCTTGAGGGCTAGAATGAAATTTCACGAGTTCATGAGGCCTTGCTTCTTTGGATAAACGGCTTGGGCTCAAATGACGGGCCTATATGTGAATATTCCGGATTTGATCCAAATTTCCAAAACCACAGATCATTTGTATACTGTAGTTACGCTCTTGATAATTACACACAGTTCCTCGGCGTAGTGCTTAATTCCTGTATTGGTCCATTAAGATTTAAGTTTTACAATTTTGGTCCTTTCTATATATATAGATATATATATTTTTTAGGAAATATGAGGTTTTTGCTTCAAATTTGATTCAAATTTTTGACCTAAAGTCTTTAAGAGCTAGATTTCGAATCTGCGACATCTCTTTGAAAGAGCATTGCTCTTAACCACTAAATTAAGAGCTGATTCTTCTACAATTCTATATTTTGTTCCTGCAAAGCTTTCAATTAAAATGGTTGAACAGAGATGCGCTTGCTTGACACTGATTTTGCTAAATTTTCTAGTTGCAACTGGAACTTTTCAAAATTTATCACACAATTGGTCTTTTCTGAAAAATTAATTAAAAAAGTTAAAATATGCATCATTTTAAGTTACTCTGAACAAAAATCTTGAATTTTGAATTTTGAAAAAATCATAAATCCGTTCCTGCATAGCTGGATTTGATTATTGCTTTGACCAGCTACAAGGCTACACGTAGTTGTTTAGTTATGGTTGTGTGAGTTTGTGATGGATTCGTATCACCTACTTTTCAAAAAAATAAAAGTAGAGTTCTATTTTTCATTTTTGAATCGTTGGATTTAAATGAATGGATAAGATCTGTAGCTTTTCTGGATCTCAACAGTAGCGATCAAGCCGTCCAAATCTAATTCGACGGTGCAGACACGAAAAACAGGACCCTCCTTTTTTCACAAAATAATAGCAGATACGGATCCGTTTGTGACAGGCTTAGAAGTTAGCACTTGGCAAGCTGATAGACTTCAATATATCTGTAGGTGGGTGTTGCTCTGTTCATAGATCTGTGCTGTACTCTGTGTTGCTGAGAGTCTCAGGTGGCTGAAAAACTTAATTTTTATTTAAATTTGTTTAGTTCTACATCTAAAACAAGAAGTTGGTTGTTGATTTGGTTAAGCTTAAGACGCTATACACAAAGTACAGACTACATAGCTTAAAATCAATCAATTGGATCCTAAACATATGTACACAAAAAGAAAGAAGAATGTGTTTGCAACTTCCATTATTAACAATTTTCAAATCTTAAAATAAAAATGACGCTTATATCTTAAGAATTTAAAATCAGATACACATTCCTCAATAATTCAGCAATAATTTTTCCATTTAATATTACCAGACACACTGTATCAACTACTTGGAAGCATTAGCTGTGGTTTTATTTTATATCGGGTCAGATAAGGTTCGGACATTACTATATTTGATTTTTTTTTACTTTAAAAGTGTTCAAAGTCTAATCAAGATCTGTATATTTTATGTTTCAAAACGGTTCAGGTCTGAATTTGGATATCAAGCTCAATAATGTACTTTTCAGGTACAATACATAGAATTCAGGTGGATAAATATTCATAGCTTGTTTGTAAATGATCTATTTTTGGTTTAGGCCTGATTTGGATTCGGAATTTTATTGTTGATTGTTTTTTATGGAAGTTCAGTGTGAGGTGTTTCGAATACCTAATTGAGTAGAAGAAGACATTGATTAGCAAAAAGATATATTGAAATATGAACATTTCCTAACATATAGTTAATGATATTATAAATTTGTTTCCTAAAGAAATACGACATATAATTATCTTTCCATAATTATCAATACGTTTTTATATATTAATTTGAGTTATGAGAAAGTGTATTAGCATTATATAGAAAAATTCTATGGTACCTATCGGGCTGGATTCAGTTTTGGGTTAGAGTAATTAAATTCGATCCAGACCCTATCAATTACAATATCTGCTCTCATTCGAATCCGGATTGGATATTGAAGTATTATTTTTGTAACTTCATAATTTAATTAGTATATTTGTGAAACCATATATTCTATCCAATTTGACTGGTTATGTATTGCTTTCGAATTAGAACCAGGATAATTGGGAAAAATAACATCTGTATTTAAAACTGACAAGGATGGTGTGGTTAATTTGTAAGACGCAGGATGGATATCAACTCAAAATTTCCAGCTTCACTAATTTCAGCTTGATTTGCAGCCAACATAAGATCTGCATATCTGAAGTCAGTCTGTCGCCCCTATTAGAACAACATGTTTAGATTAGAACAACATGTTTAGGATAGTAATAGACCTCGTCTCTTTATGAAAAAAAATATGTGCATGTTTCATGAGAGATTTGAAAATTAATAAATGTCAAAGTTAACAAAAGCTCTTATTATAAAGAAAGCCAGTCATCCAGATCAGCGGCTTCTTTTTTTTCTGCAGCAATTTATAACTTAAAATGCTCCGGTACAAAATTAAATCAATTGTAAGAATAAAGGTAGTGAAAAGAATTTGATATCAGACAATTCAAACAATTCTATTACAAATAGAAGTAATCTGAGAAGATTGCTTAACAACAAAAACTGACTAATGGGTAATATACTCTTTACTGTAAACCAAGATATGGATGCAAAACAAAAATATTGGATTTACAAAATTTGATAAAAGGCAACAAGATGATAAATGCAACCCCTGGAACCACTGATGAGGCCATCTTTTCTGGCACAAATATGTCATGGATTTCAACGCAAAAGGCAGCTGACACGAGCTTATTGAATATTATGCACATCAAAAAAGTAAATAAATAATATTTTGTTCTTGTACCTAGTTACTACTATATGTATTTGCACTTGTGACAAACTTTTGGCATATATAGAAGGAACCTGAAGCTCTACACAAACCAAAATCAAACAACATTCTTCAGAAAGCGAAGGACGTTTTTACACCTCTAGTTCATCATTGTTGGTTTTTACAATGCTATATTTGCAAAGTGGGCAAGTTGCATTGATGTGCAACCATTTGTCGATACAAGCACAGTGAAAATGGTGCATGCAAGGTAGTTGCCGCAACTCCACCCCGTCATCATATTGCGAAAGGCAGATGCAACATTCCTGCATGTAACTCAAAAGGCATCTTAGTCACAGTGGAAATGAACATGCTATCCACATTGGTATTTTAGTTTTATTTAGTTAATTTACTTGCTTTTTCTACAGATAGGTTTTCCAGCAGTTCGAAGGAGTTAATTCTATCATACTAATTCCCACAAATTTCCAAAGGCAGATGCAATATTCCTGCATGCAACTCAAAAGGCATCTTATCACAGTGGTAATGAACATGCTATCCACACTAGTATATTTTTTAATTTTTATCATACTAATTCACACAAATGACCTCAACTATGGCCCTATTACCTTGTTATGCAATGAGGCAAACAAGTTTAGACACACAAAATTTAAACACACCATTTTCAATTAATCCTCTAATTGATACATATTTGGCCTCCAGATATTTAAATAATAGTCTATCTATATCAACCAGTTTCACCTCAACTGAAATCAATAGTTTTAGGAGCAATACCGCATTTTCTGACAAGAGAACATTCTCAATTCGGGGATCACTTCCAATCTCGGTTATAATTCCATTCGTTTTTGCACCATCACCACCACCACCACCACCTACCCTTCTAAAGCTATATTTTGGCAGCTGGCAGATGTCTTCCTCAGAAGCCCCCTGCTTCTTCAGTTACAATAACTAATGTCAATTAAAAAAGGATAAAATTATCTGATCAAATTCAAGTGTAAAGTAAAGTGACATACTTGATCTACCACAGCATAGAGTACAGCTATGATACAAGGAAGGCAACAGCAAACTGCAATCCCAATAACACAAGCAAGTGCCGCACAGAAGACCACAAAGAATACATCAAATGCCAGAAACACTATGCACAACCTAATAAAAGAGATGGTATATATAGATATAAAATTATAAATGCCAATAAGGGAGCACAAAAATTCAAGATATTAATAGCAACTAGAACTAAGAAGTGCTAGTGTTGAGAAAATTTAAACTTTCAATACCCAATTTGCTGCAACAGACCATTCATTTTCCACCTGAGCAAATTTCTATTTTTACACAATTTAGGAAGACCGCGTATTGCAGGTGGAAATTAAAAGGCAGAAAGAAAAGGAAACATCTGTTAAACAGATTGAGGTACTTGCATTTACCAAAGTGGGATAAAACTAACACAAAAAGTGCAATGGGTTTTGTAGAATGAGTACCAGTAAAGTTGTGGGGCCTCCTGAGTGAGAGCTTGGCCACCAGCAGAGACCCAATAGAAACCAATAATCCACCAGATGAATGAAATCATTGTATTAGCTAACTCGAAGTGTTTCGCGTAGCTGAGGCCAAAAAAAAAAAAAAAAAAGTAATAATAAACAATAAGTAGGCAATCTTCGGAAGAAAAGAGCAAAATGTGCTTAGTTAAGAACATATATATGTGGAATCGTGTTGTTCTCCTCTAATCCTCTGAAACAATGCATGGCAAATTCATATCTCACAATCAACAGAATGACATTACTTTGCATTTTAGGGATAACAAAATTGCATAGGCCATTCCCAAATAGTTTTGAAGCCCGAAAGAGAGGATAATTGATATGGAATATTTCGCTTTAAACACTGATAAAGCAAAGAAGAGAACAGAAACCAAATAGAGAGTTTCATTTTGGAACTGAAACAGTACTCATTTACAGATTAGGATAGACTAAGACATTGCTTTTTCATGCTTGTTCATCATCATAATTGCTGCTTATCTTTAGCGGCAATTAAGTTTGGTATATCCTGGTTCGAACCAACAATTTATGTTAATTGAGGACAGGTTAATAAACTCCAACTAAAAGCGAAAATCCATGTCCTTCTTTAAGAAGCTATTTCAGGAGAATAGCTATCCTGGGAAAGAAACATTACCACATATATATAAACATTAAAAACGTAGAGAGGATATAAGCTAATTAGTCTTTGAATATCTACTCTAATACCAATTTTGTTAATACCTAAATCAATCAAGTACTACCTTGTGCTTTCCTCGCTTTGAGCTTGCCCATGTTGATTCCCATAATTCCAGCCCATTTCCAAATCAGGCACTAACCCAAAACCTGCTCCGGCATGCCTTCTATCTTCCCTATCTACTCCATCCCCTTCTCTTATCCTTCTCCTATACTCAGCCAAGACACATAAAACATGCATAACACACTGAATAGCATACCCCACTACCCAGACCCGAAGGGAAACCACTGGCTTCTCTTCTCTACTTAAATAGAGCACAAAACCAGCTACAACCAAGAATGCAAGATTCCACACAGTATCTAACGCAACTACCGGTTTGGAATAGGCCCAGCCGCTTTGCCCCTCTTCCAATTGATCGGTCGCCGATTCACGAACTAGAATTGAGGGTCCCCGTGCCGCGCGCGTGCGTCGAAGGAACCTCGCGACACCTCCTAGACGAGTTCTCCGACGCCGATCGCCGGAAAGAAGGGAGGATATATCAATGGATGATGACGACATTGCGAGAATTTGCCAGATTTCGGATAGAGCTTGAAATTGGGGGTGTTGAGAAGCGTTAGCGCGTGATGTTGGTTCGAGCACTTGGTTTTGGTGCTCTCTCTCTTTCGTTTTTTTTCCGTTGGAAAGGAATTATTGACTGTATCTGTCATATCATTTTGCATTGACCTTTTGTTGAGGAGTACCATTGTACCAAGCCAAGTGCGGAAGGTGGAAAGTAGATTTCAGAATTTAGACTGTATCCGATCTTTCGGTAGAAATCAATCGTAATTCCTGAAACGGAAGGTTGGAAACCGTTTAAAATGGTAAATGACAGGACAGAGTAAAGACCAAATGATAAAATCATAAAGGGAGCTAGCGCAATAGTCAGACCATTCCGGTAATGCCCATAGTTTCATCGCATGTAACTTAAGAGGTCTACTGTTATGTTTGTTTTTACTTTTTATACAGTAAGTTTAAGGTGGAAATTTGTGTAATTTTTATGACTTTACATACCATGGTGTGGTGTGCCTATTGTTGTTTTTTCAAGCAGTGTTAATGTATTACAGAGCAATAATTTTGAGATTAATTTAAAGCAATTTGGATGATTGTTTTTCTAGATTGACCTAACTGGTCAGATGTTGTTAACAAATAGCAGATGCTTGCCTGAAAAGGAGAATAAATGCTTGTGAATAAAAAATACCTACTTGGTTATTTTCTTTGAGTTATAGACCGAGTCTTAGCAGTGGCTGAGGACTAGTTCTTAAAATACCTATACTTGGTTGTTGAAGGGTTTATATAAAATGCTAAAAGAACATCTGTGTTATGAATAGTATAAATAAATGAGAAGACATCTGAACCAGTTGATACTAGTGGCGATAATATAAATATCCATAGTTCCATACATGACGTTTCCATGTAAGTTATATAAAAATGAAGAATAATACGTCTACTGGCTGTCTGAAAAACAAATATGAATATGACATATTGACATGTATTCACAAGCACTTTCTATCAATGGTTAATTAATATGCGCATAACTTTACCACAGAAAGTCAAACACAGGAGCATATGAAATACCATTTTTAGTTGATTCTCTCTTAAACTCTATTGGAGGAGCAAATAATCTCTGATATATTATACAAAATTACAAAGTGCAACAATCTTAGCTTTAGTCAATTGGGCTAAAAGTAGTGTAGGAAGCTCATTTTTTTAGAAAGAATTATATACATTCACATGCGTGATGCGTGCTTGCCTGGTAGCCTGAACTGGGCCAAAGGCCCATACAGTACAAATATCCAGCCCAGTAAGAAATTGGGTCCAGATAGATGAGGTCAAAATAAAAACTTGAATGTAATTAAATTCACATTTCACAATGTTCATATGGGCCTAGTTAGTGAATTGAAGTAACATGTTTAATGTTGTATTAACTATATTTTGTCTTTTTTAGTAAAAGTATGCCTAATGGCTTTAAGAATAAAAATAATTCAAATTTCACAAAGGACTATTTGATCAGGTACAGTGAATTCCACGCGGATTTCACATCTGCTACAATTTTAGAGCGTGTTCGGTAGGTGTTACTGTCTGCGCGTGGGAAGAAAAAAATTCAGTCTGAGTAAATTTTTTATTTTCCACATGCACAGTAACTTTCATGCACATTTTCACGCGTGAGAAAGAAACGAACGGGACCTTAATGTTGTATGGTAATGATATGTAATGCCTCCAATTGAAACTACATAGTTCGAACTGTATTGGTATAAAACTAAAAATAACAAAGCTTTGATCTTCATCGCCTGAGATTAGAAGTGCTATTCTCTGATCCAGTCATTTTATTTTCTTCAATATCTGTGCCAACTTCAATTTACAAAGAAAGGGTAATGCTGGTGTGCATCCATAAATTTGGTATATCCTTAATTATTGTGCATCCAATTAATATAATTATATCATTAGACTTGTTAATTATTTCTATATTCATCATTAAATTCATTGAATAAAGGTATATTAGGTATACAAAATTTATAATTGGCCATTCATACGCCGCTAATTTTTATTTTTGGAAGTTTATTAGCTGGTCGTAATTTTTGGAAATTATTATGGTGGCCATTATGAATTAGCTCATGTTAAGTCACAAACTTGGCATTTGTGTTAAAAACTGGAAGTCTGAGTATTTTTCTTTAGTTATTGCCTTAGTTCAAATTTCAAAACTATATATATCTGTGTTTTTTTATCATTTATTTAATGATTGCTATATTATATCAAACTTTAGCATATGATCAATTTGGTTGTTTAAGAATGAAATAGTAGCATAGTCTATCATTTGAAAGGATATATATAAATTAATTTAATTATAACTATAATTACGGATTTACATATAATAAAGTAAATTTCATATCAGAAGATTGTGAAGTTAGTTACTATTTACACACACAGACACAAATTATAGTTATGCATTTGAAATATCATAACAAATCAATTTAACTACATCTTTAATTAAATATGATTTAAAAAAATACGATTCTAGTCTAATGTACAGAGTCCAAGTATTATGTATCTACGGCCAATATATGTTTGTGACATCATCAAAAGAAATAACTTGAAACAAGATAGAATCATTAAACTGACAAACATTCAAATAACACGTGATAAACATTATGCAAAATGAAATATAATAATTATTGAGATACGTTTTATTTATATCTTATAATGTTTCAAAAATAGAAAATATCATTATTGTATAATTATTAAAAACACTGCAAAAATTTCCATCAAAGACTACAGTTTATTTTAATGAGACTACAATTAGCTTTAATAATTCACTAACAAAATCAATTACTCTTTTGTACAAAATATAACTTAGGTGTGAAAATTACTTTATTGACCTTGTGAATTTAACGGTTGTGATCAGAGATGTAACATAAAATGAGATGTATAATAATTTCGGATGTACACCAACTTTAACCTTCTATAAATCAGCCATGTTGATAGACGTAAAAATATCTTGCTCGTACCGGTACCGGGTATATTAAGGCTACTTCGTGGCGGGACCATGTCATGCCAGTGTGTTTCAATTTTTTTTCTTCCTTTTAAAAGTGGTACTTGTGCACGTGTATCATAAATAGAATCTTGTGACAACCACCTGTTTTTATTATTATTATTATTATTATTTCAGCAATAATAATAGTAATAATAACAATAATACTAATAATAAAGCTATGCCTACGGGCATATATTTCATAAATTATTATTATTATTATTATTATTATTATTATTATTATTAGTTTGAATTTTCAAATTCCTGTAGTGGATCCGTAGTTATTTCATTAGAAATAACATTACAGGTCCAGAGATAAAAGAAAAAACAATAAAAATCCTAATCGAAACATTGTAAATATCTAAATCAAAAGTTATTCATTAATTGTTAAGTGTCAATGTATATTGTCTCATCTAATTTTAGAGACAATTTCATAGTTCAAACTTCAAGGCCTAAATTTTAACAAAAGCGTATCAAAAGTTTCTTTTGATTGTACAAGTCTTGCACCATCTCGTATTTGTTACTAAGCATTCATGCTTGGTTCAAATTATTAGTTTTTTTATTGGTTTCATATACTTATAGTAAGAGCTAATGAAAATGAAAACCATAATCTTTCAAAATAATTTTATCTTCCGACTTATTAATCTAACAGTATAAAAAATCTAATATTAGATGATCAAGAAAAAAAAGTTTCAGGATGAAAAGAAGTATCAGCTCTTTAGTTTTTTACTTAAATTAATCTTTTGAAACTAATTTATTTTTTTTTTGAAAATCATAAGGGAATTTACACACTCATTTAATGATTTTGAACTCATCTGTCTTTACTCTACTGTCCTTGCAAAATCACCATTACATGAATAGAGGATCATATTTTTGAGTTAAAAATGTCCCTAGTAGACACGGATCCGAACATGCTGCTCGTATTTGAGGCGAGCAGGATCGTGCTTGCTTCGATCCGACCACCATGAATCGATCAACCGTCACGAACGGCTATGATTTGATTCAGGAAGCAAGTGTTTCGGCCGTTAGATGAATTTTGAACGATTCAAATCGAAACAAGCAGAGACGAGAGAAATATACGAGCAGAATATTTGATTCCAGTAGAAACTGACCATGACATGTAACAAATTGGCATGCTTTGGAAACAACAATCCAACCAAACAGGAATCCTAATATAATAGATAGTTCACACAATGAAAATTCACACATTGTAAAAACGTAAAGGAAATTAAAACAGAAAAAAATATTTAAAAAAAGAAAGAAAAAAAGAAAGCTGCCCGACCACGGAGGTAAGGCGGAGACAAAAGGAGCGAGGAGAGCAGTGGACTAGCTGATAAAGGAAGCATTTAATGCTACCAGTAACCAGCCTGGCCTGGCAGTGAAGGAATTAAATGCTTTGCCGGATCATGATCTCTCTCTCTGTACCTCTCTCTCTCTCTCTCTCTCTCTCTGCATGTTTTGTGGACCTATGCCTTTGTATTTTCCTTTTGCCTTTTCTTTGAAAATTGTTAGGTGCTGGCGTGCTGCCAACGTCGTTTTCAGGTAGGTATCTCGTCTAAATTTATTTCTTTTAGTTATGATCCAGGCTAGTCATGTTATGTACTCATATCTCATAATATTAATATTATTTCATATTTCAGAAGAATTTATGTCTCATTAGGCGATTTTCTTTCTTATATTAACCCTTTCAACATCCAAATCAACCCATGATACACGTCGATGTTAAATTAAACACTATACCTATCAAAGGTTTATAAATATTCATTTAATGAGAAACAATCTTTGTTTTGACTTTTGAGACAATTTCTTTAATGTAGAAAGACGCACATTCAAGATATGTACGGAGGAATTTTAAGGATGTTTAAAATTTGAGGATTTGAACCATTTTTATCTTTAGAAAAAACAGAGAACAACTTGTGCAACACTTTAACTTTTACTAATTATGCTATGGAAACCACCCCTATGAACACATTATTTGAGATACTGAAGAGGAAAATTAACAACTACACAAAAAGAAAATAATAACGCGAACTTACCAACAACAAAAAATTAGATAGCAAAACTCTATAACTATGTTTAATGGCGAAAATTGACAAATCATCCCTGAATTTCAAATTGAACAAAAATAAAACTAAAGCAAAAGAGGAGCAACTACTCCCCTGATATCAACCTAAGCACTTTGCAAAACAAAGTACACAAAAATAATCAAAAGAGGATTTAATTAAGAAGTAGCACACTATAGATCAGAGAAGGCAGGAAAGAGACAACACTGATGAAGGATTGAGTCAATACCCGAACCACCGACACAAGTTCAGCGCGGTTCGTTCTTGACTCAACCCCATAGGATCTCTTCTCTGCCACCTCAACATATTCTGAACAAACCCTATACCAAACACAAACAATCACATTATACCTAATTTATTGCAAATGTCTATTATACTGGTATCTCTCTATCTTTCTTTACTGTGCCGCCCCATCAACTGACACAAGAGCAGATTGAATCTTTTGAATGGTGCAGGTCAGAAGGTTCCTTACAGTATTGACAGACTCGTTAGATAACTTGCCGGTTGTAGGAGACAGTATCTGAAAGGCCACGGTGACAAGAGAGCCTGGCGTGTTATTGTCAAAGTTGGTGTTACTCTCAGGGTGTCCAGTGGTGGCGTTATTGTTGGAGCGGCCATCAGGTAGGATGACAAACCCGGAAGGAAGGAGGGCGACATAGGTAGAATCACCACCGCTCATCACGACATGCATGGTGGAGCAGTCAACTGTTGTGTACACTAGCATTGCGCCTGATGCATCTATGCAGGACTCCTGCAGGATCAAAGTGTCCTTGTGATTTCCACCATTATCCTGCCTCGCAAAGGAAACCAAAAATGAGAACGATTTCAGTTTAAATGTCAGATTGGACACCTATTACTTGCAATCCAGCAAAATTAAAACTACGCAAACATTTTGTATGATTGAACATGTCCTCACATCAAGTGTTATCTCAAAAGCGCTGCAGTACTAATTGACAAATTAGTACTAGAAACTAATTCTTTTAATGTCATTGGAGCCTAATATTTCATACCCAGGATCAAATTCAGTAACAAGTAATAAATTACATGTTCTCTCTTTTTTCTTTCTTTTAGATGTGGAAATAGGAAATAGAGCAGCAATAAAGTAGGATCCGCAATGCTGTTATAAGTTGTCCTCTGAGATACTGGCCATAGGGACACTTTTACTTGAACCAGTAAAATTTCTATAAAGTTAAACACAAGACATAGAAGATTAAGCTAATTTCAATTATTAACTCTTCTTAAATTTAATTTCCTTAAAGAAAAATATCTTTGCTATAATTTGTCCATCATCTTCAACATATCAAAAAGAAGAAAAGGTACAACAAATTCAGATAGCCACCAAACTCATCTGTTTTCTTGTCTCTTCTTAATTGGACCTTTACAGCCGTCTTGATTTGGGGTTGCATGTCAAGTACTTCAACAAATTAGTCAATTTGATATGTGCAATTTTCATTCAAAGTCATGTACTCAAGTATGCAAGCAGTTAAGCACATATCTCAAATTAAGAATAAAATGAAAACCACTTACGTCAACACGGAGGATGGAAACTGCATTGCCACTGTGTTGTCCCTTGGCAATATGGTGCATCTCCTGCATAAACCCATTGCACAGTATGTCCCAATTTCCGCGCAAGCGTTCATTACGCAGGTAGTCAAAAAGACGTTGCGGTGCCACAGGCAGCCACACAGAAGTGGCACCAAGGAGAACAACACCGGGTGGTTCGCCCGGGTCACTGGTGGCCTGGCGTGACAGCACTCTTACATCCCCATTGGATGTTTCCCACCCTTGTGGGAGATGCTCCCACTTGCGCATTCCTGTATTGCACACTCCACCACAGAAGCTTTCAGTCATTCGCTGTGCCAGCTTAAGCAAGCTACGCTGTCCGACTGGAGTAATCACTGTTCCATGCATGGTATTGTACAAGTTAGTTAAACCTAAAGGATAAAGTAAAAACAAAAAAAGGTTTGACACACCAAAATAATTATGTAAAGTAATTAGAATATCCAGAAGTATTAGTATTGTACTCTAAGAATACCCAACATTGGGGCATCTCATCAAAAGTACAATTAATATATTAAATACAAAAATCAGCATTCTTATTGAATAGTTAATCACTACAGCATTCTTATTGAACTTAGCAAGAAAAAATTGAAAAAAAGATGAGAACATGCCACATTGCACTTAAAGGACTAGCCACCAATAATCTACACAGGTTACTGTTTTTTTTTGTTTGGCAAACAGCCAACAGTTAACCAGTTTGGAACTGTAATACCATGTTTGACACCTACAGTTTATGTCAGAGAGGGATGAAAAGAAAGAACATGTAAGAAACAAACCACTGGGGTTAATAGTGGGGACGGAGGAGGACATAAGGATGGCCAGACACTCGCATTGTCGCTGCAGTGTAGATAGCCACCGGGATGCACCGTAGGCTTGGCCTGACCGAACCAATGGCTGGTACAACTGATGTATTTCTGCCTCGTCATACTCCACATGCTCAACCCAGGTTACCTGTACATGCATAAAACCAGTGTCAGCAATGTCTACTTTTATTTATTGATATCTTTAACAAAAAAATCTTGATACTATTTTTAAAATAAATAAATTTAACAAAAATATTCTATCACCCAAACTTTTTGTTACTGTATCTTTATTATAAATCTGAATACTATACTTCGACGAGAAATCCTACATATATAAAGGTTGAACATGTCCGGGTTATGAATAGTGTTTTCGTTGTAGCATGCTACAGTGATTTAACTGTGGCAATTTGTTTTTGTTTTTTATTTTTTAGATTATTTAAACGATTTATTATAATTTTGTTATTGTAATACGAAAATTTAAAATTTAATTTTTTAGTGAAAAGTGTGAACGTAACTCTGGTTAGTTTAAAAACAAAACATGTTTTGGCAATGAATAATTTATATATATTTTTTTAAATGAATAATTTATATCACCCAAACAGCAGCTCTCCTAATGCGAATAATTCAGCGCCTATGAATGGGACACTCACCTTTTTTCCCGGTCGAAGTTTGAAAAATGAATCCAAAAAAGTAAAAGCTTCTACAGGAAACCATCTTGACCAGAAACATAGACAATAAAAAGTGGCACATGTTTTGGCCAGGAAAAAAAAAACATGTTTCTAAAAAATACAAAAGTTGTACTTATAAATTGTAATTTATGAAAAGATGCCTTGATCCAGTATGCAAAAATATCTTGTATAACACGGGGTTTAACTATACTTCTAATTATTATACTATTCAAATTTAATTATGCAAATCGTGATCATTTTTTGAGCCATCACATCACTGTCCATATTTGGGGAAACTTCCTTAGTCAGTCTTTTAGGGTTTTGACTTGTAAAATTAAGCAAAGCATTGTGCCACATGATATGGATTGTGAATTATGATTTGTGACTTGTGACTTGTGTGCAGTCTAGAAAAGGAACTTGACCCCGAGACAGTGGAAGAGGCCAGGATACGGCATCACAAAAGGACAAATCGTACCAGAAAAAAGAGAGAATGAAATAGTGATATCTAGAGAGCAAAAGGGTTGACCTATTTCAAACCCTAGGGAAGGGTAAGTCATGTCAATGTGGGTGCACCACATTTCACACTCCTCGCCATTTTGTCAGGGGAACTGGACCCACCAGTGATGTGACCATGCTGAGGTCTGAGGATCGTAAATTAGGGTTATGACTTTCTGACTTTTGTGTGGTTTCTGTTAGTTTATGGTTTGATTATCAGAACTGATGGGATATTTTGACACGTTTTTTATTATCTGAACTGATGAAATATTTGACAAATTCTTTTATGGAAATAATATATTCGGAAAATATTATTTATTTGGAAAAGCTTCCTAACTAGTAACTATAGTCAAAAGATATTTCTTAAATTTGACCCATAAGAGTTAATTCTGATAATCAAACCATTATTTGAATCATTGAACCTTCACATTTTTATGAAAAAAAAATCTTCTGATTGACAAAATTTGAATTATTCTTTAAAGAAAATCAAATCCATTATTAGTAATATGTTTGTAATAGTACTTTGAACTTTAAAAAAAATCTTGTGATTGACAAAATTTGAATTGTTCTTTAAAGAAAATCAAATCCATTATTAGTAATATGTTTGTAATAGTACTTTGAACTTTTATTTTGTCCTTTTACTACACATTATTAGTAAGGATGACCTCATTTTCCTTTCATTTTCAAAGTATACTAATATGAAAAGGTACAAGATTTCCTTGATTTAAAAGAACATGATAATTAATTACCTAAAATTTACTCATGCAAGATATTTGTTGTATTTTAATATTATATTAATCATGCAGGATTTATGTGGGGGTCATCACTAATGCAAAAGATACTTTATTATATTGTGCAATATTTTAGGAAGTAAAAGCTCATTATACAATACTATAATTGTAAAGTCAGGTTATGTACTTTCGAACTAAGGTATCGTAAAAAAATTGAAGAAATTACATTAAATTAATATTTTTTATATATTTTTCAGAAACTTTCTAAAAAAATTGTGTTTTCATGTGGCAACTCCATTTATCAATAATGGAGAGACCATTCTGTAGGGTATGAGGTCATTTCTCGTGAGGTAAGAGAAGATATTGTAAACTATTACAAAGGTACCACCCACAAATAGTATGAAAGATGCAGCTCTTTTTATTTTGAAAAAAAAAAACTTTTGTTGAAACAAGAAAAAAAAAAGAAAAAACTTTTGTAAATAAAAAAATAGTGGTGGCATTTTTTATGATCTTTAAAAGTTCACAAACTTTATAGGTCGATAACTGCACCTTTTTTCTGTTACAGAAGTTTTTTTTATTTTCTAAAATAAAAAGCTGTTCAAACAAAAAAACTGGTGTGATGAGACATAAGATCTTCATGAAAGACGTTTGGAGTTCACCCTGGTTCAAACCTCATAAAAAGCTACTTTTAGAGAATTTTCAAATTTATTATCTGATTTGTGTGAGTGTGTTGTAAAACTGAGGTCAATGAATAAAAAAATAATTAACAAGACCATGTATGTGTAATAATTAATTGCCTGGAAAAGGTAAGCACTCGACGTCTCGACCTATGGGTACAATAGTAGGAGAAGGAAATCACAAGTACGACGAGTGTTTTACAATGTACTTGTGTATATATATTTTTTAAATAAGATGATCAGTCAACCGAATCTAATGCATGATTTCTGGGAAGGGAAGAAAAGGATGGAAACTTTTCTCCAAGTTATAACATTAACAACAAATAAATAGAGAGATGCCTAATGGAAGGAAACAGAAATATTATCTTTATAGCAGAATTGAGAAGAACCAAAAATAGGTTAGTGTAGCATTACAAGTATACAACTACGTAGGGTTTAATGCTGTTGTTGAAGAAAGCCAAAAGGAGGACCAGCATTTAATATATGGAGACAAAACGCCGCTTGTGTAACTTCCAAGTTCCAAGGAATAGAGGAACCAAAACACCTACAACAATTCTACGCAAAAAAGCGTTGTTGTACAGTATGTTCATAGTTTTTCTGATATTATTTTTTTTGAAGAAAAGTTTTTCTGATATTAGAGAATTGAATATTAGGATCAATTAATGTGGTTTGGATCAGAAATACAAATATGACAGAATATGTGAAGTTTAATTGAACTACCCAACAATATGCCAATTGCTATTATTTTCCTAGGAATAATACAACTCCATTTTTTGAAGTACGGACCTTAATTCGTATCAGAAAAACGGAACCGCATCTCCTGCTCGTAAATCCTGCTTGTTTTGATCTGGACCGTTCAAAACTCATCTAACGGCCAAAACATCTGCCCTCTGAATCAAATCACAGCCGTCCGTGACGATCGAACGGTCGAATCGAAGACAAGCAGGAATTTACGAGCAACAGATTCGGACCCCAGAAAAACACCAACTATTTAGTTATTTTCATTAAGAAAAAAAGGAAAAAGCTTGTTACGTGTTAGAGTCTGTATCAAATGATAATGATTTTGAAAACACGTAACAAGCTTTTAGTGACGTCCATACATAATTAATGCTAGATTTAGTGTGATGTAGGAGGTGCCTATGAGGCTATGACATGATGATATTCATGAAATTTTAGCATGGTTCTTTTCACTTCCAATTCGTGTCATCATTAATTAACGCGTCATAATTTGTTTGAAAATGAAATGAACAAAAATATTGACAGCTAACTTTCAAGAGAATTCTCATTAAAACTTACCTTTCGTGATAAAAGTGACCTATAAAAGACAGGGAACCGGCTGTTGGGGTATTTTTATTAATTTAAGGAAAGATGGTGAATGGCTCAAAAATTCAAAATTAATGATAAAATTTTAGTAATACTATGGTAATCTATACCATACATAATTCACTCTGATAAATACATAATCAAAAAAGACATATTGAGGTTAGATGAGATGACATGTTTCTCTTTTTGTAGAATTTTTATAATTAATAGGACTTAGAAAACAAATACACATTCAGATTTTTTTTTTTGAAACAAGTACTAATTTGCAAATGCAGAGCAGTGGACTCATAATTGGTACAAAATAATCCATCAAGGATTTTGTTGTGGCCAACTTCTCAATGAATATTTGTCAATAGTCAATTCACATTTGGTCACACAACATATGACCAAATGAGATCAGAAATCAATAAATATTGGGGTTGGTTTGCAAAAACAAGGGATGGTCAGAATAATTGTGAGAATTGGGATAATTAAGTATCTGTATATCTTGAATGACGAGCATTAATGGTATATACGATGCTAATTAATTAATTAAAGGCAGTATCCAGAATTTAATGTCACAGAAACCAATTGACTGTTATAAGGTACCCACGTCAATCTAATCTAGAACAAATATTAATATATAATCATCTCCTAATCCGTGTGAATAAACCAACCTCTCATAATATATGCCACTATACTAGTCACATTATTATATAAAAAGAATGGAATATGGGATCGACAACGATCATACTATATTTAATAAAATTCATGAAAGGCAGTGAATAATACTATCACGTTGTTTATAAATGAAAAATTAAATATGGACTTAAAAAGAACTTTTGAGGAAGAAAGAAGAAAGTCAGTATTAGTTTAGTGCTATTACAACAGTTTATGTATAGCGTTATGTTACTATGTATGCTGAACTAGCACCATGTTTTATATTTTAATCCAATATTTTCAGAAGTAAACTACACAAATATCATCTTCATAAATAGCCAAAAAGTTATGATCGTCGATGACAAATTCACATTTGTACTATCAAACACTAATCATCAGTAACCGCTATGCAGAAATAGGGCCAAGCGTTATTACTAAGTAGAGAGAAAATTTGTACCTTGGAGTAGCCATCGGGCATGTCTTGCACAATGCAACCGGAAGGTAGTCGCCGACAGGCTATGTACTCACCAGTTGACGAAGAATTTCCTCTTAAAGCATCAACAGAGACGTCCACCACAGCCCACACCCCTTGGACATGCTGCTTACAAAACCTCAGAAAGGTCACCTCTCGAACCGGCACTAGAGGTGATAAAACTTGTATCTCAGCGCGCATCTGCATTATATCAAGGGAAACATTCATGCCCATGTAAACAATTGTAAGGTCAAGAGTTTAATAAGCTAGCTTACAATAATCGAGAAAATTGCAAGGATATGAAATTAAATAAAGATAATTGTAAAACGGGGAAGAAATGTGAGGTTGCTTCTGTTAATGAATTAAAAAATGCAACACCGTGATTTTTATTAGGTGCTATGCTATTTAAGCAAGCTGTTTTTGGCAGACTTTGCACGTTTGAATTAATAAAGACTGAAGTGTATGTTTTAATAGGAATGTATCGCTAGAATCCGACAATTAAATATGGCTCATGATCGACAGCTCCTAACATATAATTGACGACATCAGCATTAAAAAAAAAAGATATTTTCCTCAGATAAGTTTCTATACTTATAATTATTTTATCCTATATGTTGGCTATTATCACGTAACGTCGGGATTTAGCAGACTCTAAGAATCCAACAAGTTTATTAATTAAATCTATTCCTGATGTGTAACGGCCACCATGAGTGTTAAAAAGAAAAGACGTGCTTTATTGATAATTTTTAAGGGTTCAACTAATTAATTTTTTCTGTATATATATATATATATATATTCTGTTCAATAATTATCACTTAACCAGTGATGAAGGTGAATCAACAGTCACCCAGTAAAGAATCTGAAATTTTAGTCGGTTCTCTTACTAGTAAGATGGAATATCATATTCCAAAGATGCAAAATCCATAATGTTGTTAGACCATTGCTATATTTATAATAGATATATATACTGTTACAATTATGTAGCTTAAAATTGTTTTCTGAAAATGTCAGATAAAGTACTTACTAGTTGAAGAGTTCCATTTCTGGTTCCTCCCAAGCCGCTAGATATAACATCAGTAGTGACAGCTCTAGCTATCATGTAAGGAAACATTTCTTTCCAACGAGCCTAAAATAAAAAGATTTGAGTTTAGTATGAAAATAAACATTGAGCCCCCTAACAAATTCATTCCAAGTTTTTGACAGTGTAATGGTATATACTAATTAAGTGAAAACTCACAGCATCCATGAGGGTCTCAACAAGTGCTGTGCTATTGATGATAACCATCCCCACATCTCTACTTCCCTCCGACACATGACCAGCCTGCCTAGTCCCAATGACACGAGGGAAAGCTCGGTTGTACTCGTCAAAATTCAATGCATCAGGCTCAACACCCATGCTTGGGATCCAGATAGGATCGTTGAGGTGAGCAACCTTAACCAATTCCTCCATTGCTGAGATTGCCATTTCCACTAATATACGCTTCTCTAATGACCCCTCGAGATCATGCATGTTCTGGTTCGGCATACCAGCAGACATGAAATCTGGAAATGCAGGTAAGGTAGGTGCTACAGTGGATCCAAACCCAAGGAAACCATTACTAGTGGCCATTCCAAGTTCAAGGGATGAGCATGGCATTGGAGGGATGGGGCTAGCCAGAGAAGAGATTGGTCTGCCAAGAAATTTTCCAGCAAGTGTACAGACCCGATCCAGCTCATCTTTGAGGCGCGCATTTTCTACTCGCAGGTGTTGTTCTTCAAGTGAAACCTCCCCGAGCATGGCAGGCCCACCACAGTTGGTGCAAATCGGATTTTTCATTGCCTCATGCATCGTCATGTTCTCAGCACGGAGCTTGTCATTCTCTTGCCTTAGTAAGGTGTTTTCATGCCGCTCAAGTTGTGTCTGCCCAGCAAAAAATATTATAACAAATTTAGTAAAAAAATTAAATTTTGGATAAACTTTGTTAAAATTTAAATTACCTTCATTTGAGTGCGTCTATTCTGGAACCAAAACTTAACCTGCCTCACTTCAAGGTTAAGCCTTCTGCTAAGCTCCAGCCTTTGCTTCTCGTCTGGATGGGGGCATTCCTTAAACACACTGCACTCAAAAAACTTAATTTGAATAAGTATATTTGATTAAATACACAAAAATGAAAACAATGGCATGAAACATATATATCGCTTCCATGTAAAAATCTTACCATTCAAGCTCTTGAATCTGCTGTGGTGTATGGCGATGGTATCGCGTTTTCTTGCGTGAATTCTGTGGTTCGACATCATCACCAGAAGCACCATCAATGTTATCACTGCCTGATCGGCTTTCATTCTCATCTTCTTTGTTTCTCCCGATCAAGTCACCATCGCCCCCACTTCCATTTCCACCTCCAAAACTCGTAACAAGACTCATATTCCCTTGCGATTCAAGGTTCGTTTGCTAGGAGGAGAAACAAAAATGAAGAATAAAGTTTCCGTGAGAAACAAAATGGAAGATAATAATAACAAGCAAAATCCAAGGAACATATTGATCTTACCAGACCAAGAGAGAGGCCGGGAGAGCTGAAACCGGGTTTAGACACGAGGCGTTGAGAGATTTGGCTACCAGTACTAAACGGTATGGCACCGGACCCCCCATCAAACATACCCCCAAAATTCATTGAGAATTAAATAGGAAGTTGCGAATAATTTGTTCTGATCTTTATTTTGAAATTATCTCGTTTTTATCTTGACAGATTCCAGGATCTTTTTGTATGGGTTCCTAATAAGTACACTAGCTAGAGAAGATAAAGCAAGTGTGAAAATATTGGAAGGAATTTCGGAGAAGCAAAAGTAGAAGAAAACTTAATTACAGTACAGATTGAAACAAGAGATATAGTAAGAAAGAGGCAGAAGAGGTAAAGGAGAGATTTATTATTCGTCTCTTTTATATTCCTTTAATTTTTGTTTTCTTCTTTCTATATCCTGAGATACTAACAAAACGATGAAGAGAGAAACTTACGGGCAGAAAGAAAGAGAAAGAAGCTGAGCGGATCTAGCTAGACCCGCTAAAACAAACCTCCTTCTCTTCCCGTCTCCCTGCAAAAAAAAACCCTAAAAAACGAAGAAGCCCAGAAATCCTAAAGAGAAGGTCTCATCTCAGAGAAGGAAGATGGAGGAGGCTTAAGGCTTTAGTATTCTTCGTTCTCTTTGATTTCTTCTCTACAAAAGAAAGATGGATGGAGGGAGAGAGAAGGGAGGAGAGAGCAAGATAAAAAAGCTAGCTACACACACATGTGGACTCAAACCGCGCTATTCAATAACTCTCCTCTCTCTGTCTTTATATCTCACTCGTAAGTTATCGTCAGCAATAACTACCAGGATTTTCACCTCAAGACCGTACACACGAAAAGGTTTAAAAAATGGAACGAAAAAGAAGCAAAAAAGTGTGTGAATAAAATAACCGA
Organism: Eleocharis quinqueflora; assembly: GCA_964058865.1. NCBI lineage: Eukaryota > Viridiplantae > Streptophyta > Magnoliopsida > Poales > Cyperaceae > Eleocharis > Eleocharis quinqueflora. The sequence continues at coordinate 47,510 of CAXKVX010000811.1, forward strand.
GGAAATGTGAAACAGTAATCTAGACGGAGAAAGAGAGAGAGAGAATGGCTAATAGTCAACTTGGTCATGGCCCCATACTCTTGTTTTCTTTTCAGACTGACAACGAAGTGCGACAAAGCTTATTTTTGTCGTATTTCATGCCTGGATTAACGCCAAAAGCAACCCATAAAAAAGTCAAAAATGTTTTTCTAAGAAGAAAAAAAGGGTTCAAAACTTCAAATCAAATCTGAACCAGGAAACAAACAATCCAAGCCTCTCGGAATAAAAAAGCTTAGCATTACCATTACCATTACCATTACCATACCTTATGAAATTTATAACCTTGCCTTACCTCTCTTTATGGCTCGTTTTATGTTAGGAGGTGTTGAAAGAGACCGCACAGAGAGAGAGAGAGAGAGAGAAGAGTTTAAAGTCTGAACGCGTATTGAGTAGTACGAGTGCGACTATTGGATAAGCAGGGGAGAGAGGAGGGGGATGGGTCTAGAGTCTAGAAACGGGAGAGGGAAGAGAGGGGGTGGAAATTACGAAAGTGCACCTGGAGCACAGGGGCAAAGAAGGAAAGAAATAAAGGAGGGAGGGGTGAAAGGAGTAAATGCAGATGCAGTGCTGGATGGATTTGATTGATACGGTGAGCTGGGATGGATCATGGTCATGGCACGGAGTAAATGCTGAGGGCACGCATGTATGGTATAATATTGCTATGGTATGGGAATTGGGATTGTGCTTTTGAGCTCTCTGAGAAGAGCTGAAGAGAGATCCTTTTTCTTGCGAGCTTATTTTATTTGTTTGTTGGTGAATTAGTGTTGGGTATTATGTTCCTAGAGGGGGTGGGAACTGGGAACTGGGAACTGGGAATGGGTTTGTATTCTCATTTCTCCAGTGGGTTAGAAACTTCATTAGATCAATAATGTAGAGATGTTAATGAATATTTAATATGAAATTTATTAATATTTAATATGAAGTTTATATTATCAAGAACTTTTTTGTAAGTTTAGCAGAGTTATAATTTTATGACGGAAATTTATTTTTGAACTTGTTTTTAAATCGTTTAGGAGATCTTTTTTTCTCGAAATTTTCTAATTTTTTTATATTGTATACATATTTTTCGCTTTTAATGAGCATACAATATAAATAGAAAAGAAATTCATACGGGGTGAGCTCTTATTCTTTTTTTTTAGAAGGAGACGCATGAGGAAGGATCACTTTTGATAATACTATTTTGGCAAGATTGACAATAAATTTTCAGATAAATAAACTCAACAAAATAAAAATTGCAATTGTTCTTATTTAGTACTTTAATGAAATATCAAACGACATTTAAAATTGCATGAAATTTTTAAACAATGACCATTTATAACTAGTATATAAGTACTATACATAAAATTGTAATTTTTTATTTTTTTTTGTTTATTGTTTATTGTTTATGTAATATCATACAACTTCCAAATTGCATGAAGTTGAAACATAATTAATTATCTACAAGTTTAAGAATACATATAATATGTTTTTATATATTGCCTTTACTAAATTAATTTGAAATTTATCGTCAAAAAGCTGGATTTTATTAGGTTGAAAGGTGAGGCGTGAAGCGGTGGGGGGAATCCAAATATGTTGTCGCTCTATATGTTTAGCGCAAGAAATCTGAACCTTTAAGTTGTTTTGAGACTCGTGAAAACTAAACTTTAAAAATACACTCTCCTGAATCAAGTGCGAGTCATTCATTACTTACAACGCAGTGAATTATGAGCGTCTGATATGTGTTGCACGATAGCAGATTTGAATCGAGGGGCTTCCTATTAAAGCATTAGTGGACAATGAAATTACTCACACTTTTGTATATCAAGATTGTCAAAATAGTTTAATGTCAAGTGAACCCTTTTAAACAACAAAATTTCTAATATGTTGTTTTCAAGTTGCTAATACGAATAGATAACAACATTTTAAGCATCTTTTAATAAAATAAAAGAGCAAAATTATGGTGCATGCGAATGCATCATGCTTGCGCATCTAAACCTTTCGATGCGCACCAAGATTCATGGAGATTCGTGCACATCGAAGAATCCAGATCCGCTGAAAAAGTTGAACCATTATGTACAAAATGCAATGAAAAACGTAAAAATGGGGGAGAACAAGTTAATAGAAATGAGTAACATCAAATTTGAGCTTTAAACTTGTGCCAAATCCACCAAAGAAAGATGTGGAAGATGAAGAAATGAATCAGTATCATGAACAAATCCGTGTTGTAATTTGTTCACTTCGGTTTATGAAATATCGGTGAAACCTTTGTTATAATAATGCATTCGATTCTGTATATGAAATTGTTTTGTTTCATCAATTCCTTACGATAAGTTGACATGCTGAGTTAGGATATGATATTTCAAAGAACAAGGTTTATTTATTAATTTTGACAGCGATTTTTAATAAATGCAAACTAATTCTTAATAGTAAAAAAAGTTCCAGATAAATTTAATTTGACCTGTATATTGATTGAGTACGTCTAAATTGCATAAAGTTTATAATACAATCAATCTATAATTTAAAAATGATAAGGATTTAAATGACTATGATTTTGTGTGCCTCTAAATCTACATCATTCATTAAAAATAATAAATGATGTAGATTTAAATTTAGATGCATAAAAATGTCTACTTGATGAATGATATGAATCTTGGAAGCACAATTGAGGCACAAATTGGAGGAATTTGAACCCTCCTCTTTAATATATATATAGAGAGGGAGAGAGAAAGGCTAGGTGCTCCATGGAGCACCAAACCGCTCGTGCTTCAGAATGATAAACTTTTTTTCCTATTTTGAGAAACTATTTCAAATTTAATTGACAAAATTTTATTAAAGTTGTTAAGTTAATTCTTGTGAATTATTCCTCATTTTTTATAATATCTTATAAATCAGTTTGAGTATATATGGCCTTATTACGGCCTAGAAAATTATTGGTTAGATGGGACTCCCATCTAACCAATTGATACTCCTAAATAAGATCAAATATATGCAAGCTTATAATATTCATGCATATAACTAAAGTAACTACATTGTGCTACTTGATTTAAGTAATACAAACTTGTATATGCTAATTAACTGGTCAAGTAATGGAATGTGGAGTTTAATGTAGTATAGTTAATCCAATAAATAAATTAATTTAAACACATACTCAGTCTAACTATTATACTGTTTTTATTATAATTTTAGTCAATATAAAAGAATTTAAACAATGGTAGTAATTTGCTCTTTACATTTATTCTCACATTAAAGCTCATATTAAAGTTAGTTTATAATCCTATAACGTCAATTCTATAGGTTTGCACAATAGAAGCTTCTTGTGTTAAATACTTAAATGTAATGAACAAGGCTCAATGAAACAGAAAACTTATTGTAAATATTTTTTAAGTTAGATGACTTCAACTGATCTCTGTCTTCTTTTTTGAAAAATTACAAATTCCTCATGCATTAAAGTTGAGACACAAAGTTTGCATGTATTAGTAATTATACAATCATATTACTAATTATAATAAATATAATAGTACAATGTATGTAATGATATATCTAATTATCATGTTCTTTATTGTTAGTTTAGTGTGACTTAAATCAAACTATACTAAATCTAATTAATTGTAAAGTAATTTAAACATTCATCACATTTTCATAGTATAACTTATTTCTAATTCAGTGTTTTCGCAACATTCGTCTTAATCAAAATTATATGTTTTATATCATTAATTTTAGATATTTCATATACAATAAAGAAAGTCTTCTTTTAGCATTAAATATTTTAACTATTTGTTTTAACTTTAATATATCTCTATTAAGTCATTGCGTCTTTTTTTCTTATCCAAAACTCTAATTAATATTGACGTAATATATTAAAGTCGAAGTTCGGTAATTATTTTTCACAAAAATAATATTGATTTCGTGAAAAAATAACCGTTTTCTTTGGGTAAACAATTATTTTTCCACGAGAACAATAATATTCCCATGGCTAAAAAAACAACCGAACATACCCTAAGGACATGTTCGGAGGTAAAGTGGGAATGGGAAAAGGAATGGAAATTGAACTGAATTGACACTGTGCGCGTGGTAAAATAAAAATTCAATTTGAGTGAATTTTGAATTCCCATACACATAGTAAACTACCGAACACGTCCTAAGTGTATTTGTCCATATTCTGAAAAGAATTTGGAGCGAAAAGAAAGGCCACAAAGCTATCTTCTCACTCTGTTCCATTTCTATTTGTACTGTCTCCCTCTTCTATCCATCTATTCTCTCTGTTCGCACTCGGTCTCTCAATCTCTTTTTCTTTGCCTTGCATTTTCATTTTTTATTAGAGAAAACTCAAGACAACTCCAAATTTAAATTTGAGGAATTCACTGATATTTCACCATTATAATGAACCAATCATACTGAAAACCTCGTGGACCACTTCTATCCTCAATCAAAAAGTTAATATTTAACCCATGTTTTATTGTAGCATAAGTGAGGAATAAACCATGTATTCCTCACTTATGGAGTTAAATATGAATAAGCAAGAGAGTCATAAGAAGGCATGAGAGAGAAAGTTATGCCTTCATAATTTAAGGAGGCTAGATAGGTGGTATTAGTTATTCTCTCAAGTTATTCTTATGTGAGATCCACAATTCAAATTATTGTATTGTTATGTTATTGTTTAATAATATTATAATAATTATTATAATTATTATTATTTCATATTGTTTTCTTATCATGCATATCATTATATTTATTATTTTATTAATATTTCTTAAAAATAAATATTTATCATTATATTTAATTATTATTTAATTAATATAATCATTTTTGCTAGTAAGATAATTTTCTAAAATATCTTTATTTATTATTTTTATTATTATTATTATTATTTAGGAAGCGACTAACTGTCCCCCCTTACAAGCTCCTTACACGTCCCCATATAAGTCTTTATACTCAAATGTAGTAGTTTTTATATTTTTTAGTATAAGTCTTTATACTAAAAAAAATATTATCATTGCATTTGTTCAATAAAATATTTATACAAAGAATTAAAAATAATTTATCATATGCATTTGAGTGGGGGGGCGCGTAAGGAGGACGCTAATATGGAGGACAGTTATATTTACTCTTTATTTATTATTATTATTATTATCATTTTTTATTAAATTATCATCATTATTATTATCATTATTTTTATTATTATTATTTAATATATTTTATATAAATATATTTTAATTTGTAATATAATTTTGTGATTAAGGTCTTTAATAATTTTTAAGATGATGATGTTAATATTAATGATATAATTAATAATACTAATACTAATATTATTATCATTATATATATGTATTTAATATATTTTAATATAAACATTTTATTTTTTATTTTTAACAATATTAAGTGATTAAGATCACTATTAGTTTTTAAGATTGATGATGATGATGATTATAATAATAATAATAATAATAATAATAATAATAATAATAAATGCTAAGAAAGTGCTATTCTCTTCTATTCCAAATTGACTCAACCAAACACGCGTAATTTATAATGTCATAATTTTACATAACAATTTATGCTCCTTAACTTAAACATGAGGTAATGGACCAAGTATGAACTTAAATCATTCTATTTTATTTCGTAAAGGAAAGAAAAATGCTCGTGAGAATTTTGTCAGAACCACATCCAGTCCAGAAACCGAAACGTGGTTAACAATTGACAAGGGAAATCAAATGTGGAAGGACAAATAGAAAGCAATTGGAGGGTACTTCAAGCATTAACTAATTTTAAATAATTAAATTTATACAATGAGTTGTGCTATTATGCTTTGCAAAACGCGGCAAAACATGTGCTTTGCGATTGTGAAGCCATTGGATCTTTGATCATCATGTTGGCACAAATCACAAAGCGTAATCCAATGATCTACAATCGCAAAGCGCGCGTTTTGCCGCGCTTTGCAAAACATAGTAGCACAATTCTTTATACAATTTAAGTGACGAAATTAGAAACTAATTGAGTTGATAACAATATTAATTTAAATTTAAACTTTAGAGTGGTATTTTTAAAACTCTCAAACTCTGAAGTGGCATTTATCTACCCGAAAAATCGGCCAAGTACTGAATTGACTAAGCATAATATTATATAACGCTACATAGTGTTATAACGCTAGACCTAGTTACTTGCTAAATTTTCATACTATGTCATACTGAACATACTGTTACATAATGATATGATTCCTTTATAACGCTATACATAGCAATATCATGTCATAACGCTATACATAGCGTTATGACGTTATATTGCGACACCAATTTTGTGATTAGATTTTTCAAATGTATAAAAGAGGGTTCCTTCCATCTTTCGCTCCCTTTTGCTCATTTATCTCAATACCACTTTCAACAACCACCGTTACTCGTTGAAAGCTCAAAATCTAGCTATATTCATTTCTTCAAATCTCAAACTTATTTATTCTAAAATAGATCTAAATTCTTGCGTGAGGTTTTGAGAGATTATCTTCTATTCTCTTTTTGTTTAATCTTTGTGCAATTTTGGTTTATTGGCTTTCTCCCATTCTTGATGTGTAAGAGAGCAAAATTCGATCTTTTCAAAATTCTTTGAGTTGGTGAAGCAAATCGATCTTGTTACTGCAAAGGTAGGAGACTCGAAACCCGAAGACGTAGGCTAGGCCGAAGGTTTGATTCGAACTCCATCAAAATATTGGTCGTCTTCATTTGTTCTCTCTTTTTAAACTCAATCTCTTTGGTTTAATTACATTTATATTGATTGAATACTAGACTTGATTGATTGAATCAATTAATTTGAAATTTCTTAAATTGAAAATTTGTTATGGGCCCCTAAATCTTTAGAATTAGCCCCTAAAGTTGCATCAATTTTGGGTGTTTTCAAAATTTTGAATTCGGTTAATATATAGTCAAGCGGTAAAAAGAATAAAGATTGATAAATTATTTTCGTCACATTTTAAAATATATGAATGTAATGTTATTTCATATTAACGAAATCGTATAATATCACATATTAGAATCTCACGTTCATAAACTTTCATTTCATAGACAGTTAAATATGCTCTAATAGCTCATTTTATTATATGCTAACGGGTGAATTTGCATCATTTGGGATACTTTTTCAGAAATTATCAGAACAAAATATACCCCTCAGTGAAGTTTCTGTTGGTCACTTAGAACTTATTTCTTCGATTATTTATTATTTTTTACTATTTTTGTGAAACTTAGAACTTATTTCTTCAAATATAAAGACGAAAATCTGCGGTTCTAAATATATAAAAAATATAATGCATAATTTTTCATGAATACAAAATAAAGCAGAAGTGCAAATTAATCTTCCATTAACAACGGAAATGTTCTAATGAAGCAGCATGTCGCCATTGAAAAACTAGTTTGCAATAATATTAGTGAGGTGTTCAACGCGTAAATGATCTAGTAATTTAGTGATAACTAATTAGAATGATTTTTAAGACGTCATAAAGTTCAAACTTCTAGGAGCATATTTTCTCGTAAAAACATTTGAGAAAGTAATAAATACCGAAAGTGATAGTAAATTCCCTTCTATCAAAAAAAAAAAAAATAGTGAGGCATTAAACATACAAAATAGTTCCCTGATCAGATAGCAAAAAAGAGTTACAGAGGAATTTGCAAATCACAAATGCCGAGTAACGCCGGCCTCTTCTCTCTTTGTTGGGCCTAGGCCCAGTAGGCCCATTCTCTTCTACGCTCCTCTCCACGACCAGCATCCTCTGCACCCGGTTTTAACTGGGTGCTGTCTGCACCCAGTCAATTCGAGTCGTACGATTTGATCCAACGATCTAAAGACAAATGGTAATTTCAGAAGTTAAAAAAAATTCTGACCGAGATTTTTTCCTTTCCCGTGTCGCCTCTTCTTTCTTCCCGATCTGCCCGTTGGAATACTCTATTCTCCCAAAAATTTCTGTTGCAATTTCTCTCGCGTCAGGTTAGATTTTGGCCCAGTTTTTACCGCAATATGGAGGTAGTTAAAATGCTTAATTCTATCTTTCCTGATTGGATCTGTTAATACTTCTCTATGGTATGCGCATGAATCAAAGATACCACTAGGATAAGCTCGATTGAAACTGGTGGTTAAATTAGCTCCTAGCTTACTATTGGCATTTTCTAAATCAATGGAGATTTGACCAGACCTTTAAAAGATGAAATCAATTAAAGTACAATAGTAGACCATGGAGCATGAACTTGTAAGACTTAATAGAAACTTATTCCAATTATAGATAAGCATAAGGTTTTTTTTTCCTCCTGTACAAATCAGGGATGAGCATTGCCTCTCACACCTTCAAGAGACATCAGTAGAAGCAGAGGCACGAGAATGCACGCCTACGTAATGTAAACTGTGAGCTGACAAGCCGGCTAGCGATGACCTCCAACAAACAGGTGGGTTTATTGGTCAGCGAATTCAACTATCTTGGTATTGGCGCGGAGCCGATGCAAGAGACCAGCCTGACAAACGATTACAGGCTTACAGCCTCTGAATGAGAACCAGCTGTTGCGCCATGCTACTGAGAGGAGGGTCGTGTTGCCCAAGAGTATATCTATTCGATCAAGTGGATTTCTGAAGACGAATCAGCCAGCACCGAAAGGAGCAACAAGCCAGATTGTTGACCAGAGTCGTGGTACCAGCCTTGGTAGATCTGCACCGACAGTACCATTCAACAGTAGCATTTAGCAGCAAGTTTTAGCACTATTTGTTTGTTGTTGCCAGTACCAAATCAGCCGAAGCAGTATCAAATCAAACAATCGGCAGGCCTTCATTTCGAGTTGGTTGGGTTGTGCTCGAGGACATCGACAACGTCGAGATGGAGGTCGATTTGCTGGTACGACACTCCATGATAGAGAGCCGATGGAGCTATTGTTGTTTGGCGATGCTAGGCTCCATGGGGTTCAGAGAGAGATCGATTTTGGAAAGATCGATGGAGATCGATGGAGAAACGATGAAGAAAGATTGAGCAAAATTGGATTTCTGCCTCTAAGGATTTTTGAAACGATGGAGAATGACAGAGATTTTGTGCGAGAGGATTTCAACTTGTGAAATGTTCGATGGTTGCTAGATGAGAGACGGGCAGAAATGAGGGCAGATTTCGGTCAGAATTTTTTTTAACTTCTGAAATTACCATTGTCTAGACCGTTGGATCAAATCGTACGACTCGGATTGACTGGGTGCAGAGGATGCTGGTCGTCTTCATTCGCGCCTTTTCGAACCCGCCAGACTCGTCACTCATCACTTCATCAGTCGCCGCTTTTACTTCACTGCCGGAGCGAGCGAAAGGAGCGAAGAAAAACTTAGATTGATTTTCATTTTCATCCCGTTCAAAAATGTTTTCTCGCACAGATAATTGGCGATTCTCTTGGTTGTTTCTATCTCCATTGCATCTCTTAGCCTTCTCCCTACCTTAGGAACGGTAGATATACTCGCCAAGTCGAGGCTGGAGCGATGTATCAGAGGCTCCGATTCACCATCCAATAACCTCAAGTGCGAGAACAAGATCGTGCTTAACATCTCTATGCATAGAGGATCTGGAAGGTTTTATTACTTATTTATTTTTTGTGAAATTTAACCTTGTTTGTGGAGTATGAGGAAAAATGATGATGCCTTTGGAATTGACAGAGTGGAGGGGAGGCATCGATTGTTGTTTAACTGGTTGAAGTAGAACAAAACAACACTCAAACTATGCAAACGATACGGTCTCCTCTCCTCCTGTAATCATCATTAACAAATCAGTGGCTTATGCTCTCTATGAACTGATATACATTCGGGTCGTATAAGATTTTCTCACTCGTCCTGTTTTCCGTTTTGTATATTTTATTTAGACAATTAGGCTGATAAATAACTTCTAAAATTGTTGCATGAATAACAAAAGAAGAAGTATATAATCTGGCGTAAGCACATCAGTGATGCCTAATCAAGTAAAAGAAGAAGGTATTTGTGTCACAATGTTAAAGCTATATGCTGAATTCAAATTGTATATTAAGGAAAGGTGTAATGTGGTCGTATTTTGATGCCAATTACGTTGGGAAATTTCAACGAGTAATTTACGTATACGTATATGTTGTTGATGATATACGTATATGTGGCAGTAAAAATTTACGTAATCACTTCTAAAAATTTACATGTGGCAGTACATATACGTATATGTTGTTGATGACTGGTACAGTGCCATGATAACTTTCAGAATAGGAACACACCTCTCAGTTTCTCAACTACAAATGTTATAAAGCTAATAATTTTGCATTGAACTTCTTTACGATGTGGCTTACAAACAAGAAGAGTTTTATGTGAAGACTCGCAAGTGTGAGTCGGATGCTAACTCTGATGTGGTTGAAATCAGTGAAAGGTATTAAATTTAACCTTTTCTATTGACATTTTACTGCTTTTCGTTCCAGTATCGAGGTATGTATTCTGTGGTGTATTGTACAATTTGTGTTTATCTTTTTCTTAATATTTGTAGGTTGCGGAATGAAAGTGGCCACATAATTGAGCATATGCAGGTAATTATTTATTTGCACGAAATGTTTTTTCTTTTTTGCAATGTTTTTTATTGTTTCAATCGATTGTTGCTTGATACGTTAAATGTAACATAATAACTTCAATGTTGACTATTTGCTGCTCATGCGGTCCTTAAAGACGAGTCCCGACTTCTTGTGGCAGCATTTTTTAGTTTGTTTATTTTGATCTTTTACACTTGGCTTAGCCCGTTACATATAATGGAGTACTGATTTTTCCATTTTTCTGAAACAGTCGATAAGTTGCTCAAAGGAAAACCAAATACAGCTCATTGCCTTCGGTTTCCCGGTGATTGGTACGACTTCCATTGTCTCTACTCTCATGAACTAATCTCATTGTCCTTAATTTATTGCTTAATGCTGGATAAATGCTTTTTTTAAAATGTTTCATGTTTTGGAATTGGAATGAGATCTCTGGGCTTCAACGCGAGGATAGAAGTGAAGAAGGGTTCTCTATATCGGTACTGTCTGTAATTGCTTTTTACTTATTTACTTATCATACTATTGTGCAATGGGCTGTAATTGAATTAGTGCAGTCTCAGTGAAATAATCTGGTTCGCTAGGAGCTGATTCCATTGACACTTCTGTTTCCGTTTACCCAAAAAGGTCCTCCTTTTGTCTCAGAACTTACTTCTCAGACTTTTGGCCTTTGATTGCACAATAAAATTAATTTGATGAAATATGGAAGAATTAAAGCTAATTAGGTTTAATGGGAGAAATGGAAGAGCCATGTTATGATAGTCTGGCACAAGTATGAACCAACTAAACATACACATGGCAAGTCCATGCCCAAGTATACAATCATTATCAACCTCTGTTAGTTGCATTTAATCTGATTGCTTGACGCTCCTTGTTCAAGGTAGTAGATGTTGGTCCTGAAAACAGAACTGTAATATCAGATGACAACTTCTTGCGAGTAAATCTCGTTGGTGATTTTGCTGGCTATACAAGCATACCATCTTTTGAGGACTTCTACCTCGTGACACCACGGTTGGTACACATTTCTTAGTTTTTTGAACTGAGACTCAATATTTTGCATGTTTGCAAATGGATCTGACATCTGGCACTGATCTCTAACTCTGTTTCTTAATTTTTATTTATTTTTTACATCTACAGTCAATTATAAGATTAGGACTAAGAAACATAAAATTTGTTATTACGTCTCTTAAGTACTTTTTAGTATTTTGTGAGTCAATCTCTGTATTGTTTCATTGTGCATGCAGTTTAACAATATCTTTGTCTAATTGCTTTAACCTTTCCCTGATAAATTCTGAATTTTTATTTATCTACTCTCTAATTCTCTATTATGTTTCTAAGCCAATAATTCAGGCCAAGTTGCTGTTCTCCTGCCCAAATAGATTCACCTGTCTAATGAATTTATGTAATTCCTGTGTTGAAGAATGTGGGTGCAGGGCAGCCCCAAGACCTAGGAACAGATTTTACAAGATGGATGTTACTGGAGAGGGTTCGGTTCACTCTAGATTGGCTTGAATGCAACAAAATTGGTGTGGGCTATGAGGCCTTTGGCACCCAACCTGATTTTTGTACGTCTCCTTTGTGGAGCTGTTTGCAATCAACTCTGGGACTTTTGGAAGTAAGTCAAAGAGTTATTTCTTAATTGAGAAATATAGGTTCTGTAAACTGCCAGATATTTACTAGTTCACTATTTATTAAAGAAAAAACTAATCTCTCTTGTATTTGCGATCAGCACCCACCAGTCTTTTGCTATTTGTAAATAGCATTAAATGCTAAAACACATTTTGAGTTACTTAAAAAGGACAGAAACGCTACTGAGTTTGTCATCATAAGTTAATCCAAGCATGTGTAAACTAGGTTCACTTATTAATGCTCTTTGTTGATTTATTCGGATTCCAAGGAAATGTCTTATCATTATAAGTTGGGACAAAACTCTAGATTTCGAGCAAATTTCTCAAGAGTTTAGGGGATTAAGGATTATTTCAACAACCAAAAATATTGATATTATTTGGTAAAGTAAAAATATTATGTCTTACAATTTTGTTCCTCTATGGTGCATCCATTTGATAATTGATATTATGTCTTACATATTTAAATATGAGGAATTACTTGATAATTATGTATTTCATAATCTTGACAATTAATATATGATGCACAAATCATGTCTACGAAAAATGATGAGATTGTATATTTGTTACTTGACAAAAAGTGTTAATTTATACTTCTCACAGTCCAATCAAAATCAATCTAAGCAGGAATCAGCCACCTCAATATGTTGTTGTGAGTCGTTTCGAATGGATCAACCAACACCTGGTTAGGCTATAATTCAATCCATTATTTACTCTGAAGGGATATATTGACCAAACTTATTTGACAACAGATACAACCAACATTATAGTTGTCAAAACAAAGAAAAAAACTCGCTGATGTCTTTTTATAGTTCTGATAGGTTGCTTATCAGATTTGGGCCAATAAGAGACTCCTTCGGTCACATAGCTCATTAGGTGGCTAATTGGTTTCTCGATTGCACCATATTTTTTTGGACAACCTATCTGAACTATGTAGAATACAAAGATAACTTTTCCCTTTTTGTGCTTGTGACAACTATTTTATTGTTTGCTATGATTGTCAAAATTAAGTTCTTGTAGATATAACATCTATTCTATTTAATTTTCTGCAAATGTTTTTTTTCTTCTTGTAAATTGATCTTGCAATTCTGTGCAGAATGCAGGGACCCACTCATTTTCTGTGGGAATTACTGAAGTTTTAAATACAAATTCAGTATTAGAGCTAAGTGCTGATGACATAGAGTTTGTTTATCAAAGGTAAACATAATTGCTACTGGATACTTTGCTGTAATAAATATCATGTAAATCATAGAGCAATACTTAACTTAAATCACAACATTTCAGGAGTCCTGGTAAGGTTATCAGCATCAATGTACCAACATTTGAGGTCTTGACACAATTTGGTACTGCTACAGTCACAGTAAAAAATATTGGCAAACTGGAAACCTTTTATAGCTTGACAGTAAATAATTTTTAGCAATTATTTAGTTCTAATAATTGAATCTGAAAAGTTTCTCATGATGACTGGACTATGTGCATTTTTTTTTAAGAATTTTACTAGAAAAAGTCATTCTACTATGTGTTACTGAGAAGTTACTGATTTGTTTTGTCTTAATACTGGTTATGATTTATTCTTTCAGTTTGACTGCATGAGTGGTGTTAGTTATATGGCGGTACTTGTTTTACATCAAGGAACTTTTCTTTATAAAAAATGTTATTGCCTTTTTCCTTTAATTGTTAATTTCGCAACTTTCTCTTACTTTACAGGAGCAATATTTTATGAAATCTGAAGAGGTGGTCACACGACCTTTCTATCTTTATCCAACAACAGATCAAGCTGCTAAGTACCAATGTTCAGGTTATGCATAGCAGATTTTTGTATAAAAATTGATGTGGAATATTATCTAGTGCTAATTTCTTAATGGTTGTCAGCAATCCTAAAGGCTTCTGACTTCACTGACGTTGATTGGGCTGAGTACCAGTTCACTACAACGGCTACTGTTCTTGATAACGGCACTCAGTTTTGTAATTATATATGCATTACACAGTGTTTTTAATATCTAATAATGCCCTTTTTATTAATGTTTTTGCACAATTTTTTATTGAAAAAAACTTTATTCAATGGGCATTACATATTGTTTTTATTAGCAGTTAATCAGTGGGCTTATTATCTAATAATGAATTTGTATGCCGTTTTTATTCAATGAATAATTCATATAGTTTGTACTTCATTTTTAAGGTTGTAGTATTACAGAAGATAAGAAGGATATAAAAGGTTTCTTTCAGGCAATTAAACATATACGGAATGCTGTGTGGAATGGTATCGGTGATTTATTTACTGGAAAAGCATGCAGGTGAATTTTGAATTTAATTAATTTTATAATTTCGGAATGCTTCGTGCCTTCGCCATAACAAATGATGCTGTAGTGTGCATAAGCCCCTCAATTTTCAGTTGTACTAATGTGTGCCTCTCATTTCTCAAATGGAGCTTTTTGTTGAATGAATAATGAAGGTTTAATGCAATTAACCCTATGCCAAACCTTATCACTGATGTTTATGATTTTCTTATCATTTTAAAATAGGAAGAAGTGTTCCTGGTTTTTAACTTCAGTTGCCACATGCAATACTTATGCATAAACTGTATTGTCTTCTTTGTATTATTCCTAGCAATTCTACCAACTGGTATGTCTCATCACTTAGCTTCTCAATTATTCTTTTATCTAAGTCTTGATTAAATTTGAGTTTGGCATAGTTTGTCTGGTCATTTATGTTATTGTTCTTAATGGTTCAGTTGGCTTTATATTAGATATCATGGTCCTAATCTTAGTTGGATCTGTGAGAGTTGCTTATTATCTATTTTTCTATATATATTATGGAGGTTGGTTGCTTAGGTTCCTATCTTCGGAGCAAATATAATTTTTTTCATAGCTGTTTAGCAACTGCCAATTAGGGCAATCAAACCTATCGGCTTTAAAAAATCTCTTTTGTTCTCCCTTTGTACTAGTGCTCTGGGTGCACACTTAACCGCAAAATTACAGTTCTAGTGGAATTTTTTTCGATTATATCTTGTATAAAGAACAGGAGAGAAATAAGCTGGTTATAAGTCGGAAATCTTTGTTTTGTAATCTGAGAATAATTGAAATTCTGATGAGAATGTTTTTGTGAATATTTAAATTTGAGTGGTTTGATTCTCATCCTATCTAAAAATTCAGAATAAACTGAGATAATTTAGAAATAAAATACATAGGAATAAACTGGTTATTAGCTTTTAAACAATCCACGCTACATAGGAGACAGATAAAATACATAGAGGAGGAATAAACTGGTTACTAGACGTCCCCCCCCCCCTCTCAATGCTTGCTTCTTTTAAGTTTTAACATGAGGTAATCTGGCATAGCTTACTTAAATGATCATAAATTGCTAATTTACACATGAATTTTAATTAATAATCCCATGGATTGGCATTGGCATCATCATCTGGAAGAATTTGATGTACTCATGATTCCACCTACACCTCTTTCTGCAAAATGAGTGTGCCTCTTCCTCAAACCAATCAGTTGTTCCTTCCCTTCTCATCGGCTTCCCACACATACCATGGTGATTGATGTACATATCAGGATTGGCCTCCCATTTGTTGAATGTGATCTTTTGAATAGTTGAAGCAGCCTCCTCTCTAAGTGCCAAGACTCCATCAGGGCCAATAGACTTCTCGAGCTTGTTAATTCAGTAACTTAACACCGATTTCTCGTGTCGACCTATGATGAAACTTGATCATGGCAAGTGTGTAGGCTGCCAGACTGTGACCACCGACCATGGCTCTTGAAAGGTGAACTAGCCCTTCTTTCTTTTCCAAATTGTAGATTTCCTCCTGAGAATTAGACAACGAAGCAACACTCATTAGCTCTCAGTATATATAAAGAGATGCTCATATTCATTAATTTACAAGAAGAGAGAATTTCTTAGTTGCCAGGCCAAGGATGTAATTTGCATCAAGGTTTCCGACATGAGCACAATATTGAATCCAGGAGAAGAACTTTTCTTTATGCCACCAGATCAAAGACAAATTCTTCCTCACCATTATATCCTTAAAGATCGTTCCTGATTTTGAGGCTACACAGAATGCCTTGCACCTACAGATCAATTATGCAACAAAAAAAGCAAAAAGGTAAAAGAGAATTCATCAACCTAACCTGAAAGAATGCAAATACAGTTACATTCAGCCATGGTTCATGAAATTGGGTTAAAATGATTACGTTTTTTGTAGACTTGCAAAGTCATTTGGAGGATTTGAAGAAGCCTCAGCAAACTTGATAAACACTTCTATCAGAATGTCAAGAGGAAGTGAATCAAAAGAGCTCTTGGATTTCTTGAAGCTTTTGGGATTTCTCATGATGGCCGCTAATTATCTGGATTGACAAACTTTCATGTGAGAATTGGGGATAGCATAGCCATAGAGACAGACAGACAGTTGGCTTGGCGATATATAAGAGGTTTGGAGGAAGCAAATTTCAAATGAAAGATTAACATCATCTTTTACTGTTACTCTCTAATTGGGTTCTCTTGGGCCTACAAGATGAGGCCCAATTTACAGAACTACGGTTTAATATTTGAAAATCCTACTGCACAGCCTGCACTGAGATAGCTAGTTGGGTCGGGCTATGTTATTGCTCGGGACCCGTTTCAATAGCGCGTCTAATACTGATATAATCATATAAACCTCCTCATTTTACCTCCTGGATGGAAATCGGACTGGATGCGGATGGAATTGCAGGCCGAACCCTGATCCATAATAGGTGAAACCGTCGGATGTTACTGTTTTACAAGAACCCGTATCCTCTGCACCCATAAAAAAAATGGGTGCTCTTTGCACCTACTAATTTGGACCGTCCGATTAGATCTGGACGCTTGACCGTCAATTATATGATTCAGAGGAGCTTTTGTATTATAAAATCACATCCGTTCAAATATAATCGGACGATCCAGATTAGTGAATGCAGAGAGCACCCATTTTGCGTCTGCTCTTGAATAACCGAAGTCGAATGGAAAGGAAAATAGAATATTTTGTTTTTTAGTGTTTGAATAATCGGAGGTGAATTGAAACGAAAGAGAATAATGAAGATAATAGAATGAAATAATATGAAAAGTTGCATTTTTTTATCTTCTTGTTAGGATGACAACTTTTTTTTAGTTAACATTTATTACACTCAACTTACGGATGAGGTTTAATGAAAACAAAGAGACCGTGATGGAAAGAAAAATTAGATAATTAATTTTGTTTGGTTAGAAATTTTAAATGAAGGTGGAAGTTAAAGGATCAAATAAGTTAAATTTCTCTAATAATAATTATTTGCGCAAGTGTAATGAAACTTAACTAAAAAATGAAGAAAAAAAGAAATTTAATTTTCTTTTTTCTCAACATTCAATTCCGAATAAGAACAGGCTAAATATTTTAACTTCCCTACCATACCAAGTTCGAATTTTTTATCAATTAGAATTTATTCGAAGTCTTGGCGCAGCGGTAAAATTGTCGCCTTGTGACCAGAAAGTCACAAGTTCGAGTCGTAGAAACAGGCTCTTGCAGAAATGTAGAAAAACACTGCGTAAAATAATCCCAAAATGATTCGACCATTTTCTAAACCCCGCACAAGCGAGAGCTACGTGTACCAGACTGCCATTTTATACTACCATTACATTCTATTATTTTCTTTTCCTTTCATTCAACTTCATGGAACTTTATCATTCACCTTCATTTAAAATTTTCAATCGAACAAAAATAATTGTCTATTTTTTTTTCTTTTCAGTCCGTCTCATTCATTAAATTCTATCCAAACACAGTGTTACAAGAGAATTTGATATGCCTTGTCCATATCTGTTAGATATAAACACTTGGTAAAACTATATTACACATAGTGTGAATTTTAATTTATTAGAAAGAATTAAAGAAATCAGTTTACTCTTGGTACTGAATGCAAAACAACGATATCAATTTGTGATCCAACTTTTAAAAAAAAATCGACCTATTTTGATATGCACTCATTTTTATCTTTCAATTAATTTTTTTCACTCATCACTCATTGGTAGAATTAGTTCATGTTTTTTAGATGATATTA
Source organism: Eleocharis quinqueflora (assembly GCA_964058865.1). Classification (NCBI taxonomy): domain Eukaryota; kingdom Viridiplantae; phylum Streptophyta; class Magnoliopsida; order Poales; family Cyperaceae; genus Eleocharis; species Eleocharis quinqueflora. Next base: position 65,726 of record CAXKVX010000811.1, read on the forward strand.
AAGAGGATTGAACAATGTTAGCTCAGAAATTGTGGGCTGATTTGAGCAACAGCACTATTTTGAAGAAGGCTGCCAAGTGCCAAGTGATGCCGCGTATTTGTGGAAAAGCTACCGTTTATATTTGGATTTCAGATCTTGTGCCGCGCGGCACATGACGCGCAGAGAATTTGAACCATTCAATTGCATCAAAATTCGTGCAAATAAATTTTAAAAACGTACCCTCCTGAATCAAATCACGGCGGTTCGTTTTTACAGCGCATTAATTTATGAGCGTCTGATCCGTACGAAACGGTGCCGCGCGGCACCAGATTCGAATCCTTATATTTGTGTTAAGAGTGTTAGAATCTGAGGTCGAGTGTTTTATCAAGTATAGCGTAGAAAAGTGTATAATTTAAAATCAAGATTTTGATTATTTAGTAATCTATCGTAATTTCTAGCGAGAACAAGCCAAGAACTATTCAAATAATTTTGCAAGAAGGTAAAGATAAAATAAGAGAAAATTGACATAAAATATAACGTGGTTCGACAATGCTTAATCTACGGGACCTTCGGTACCATTTTCGGACCAGATCAAACAATCACTATAACAAAAGGTATTTGCACAAGACTTATCCAAAAATCCTAAAGCTCTCACAATCCTTACTACGGACTTGCAAGAGTATACAACCAACGATCTAACACGGATGAAAATGATCATTCATGGATCAAACAAGAACAAAGATCTTTGCCAAAAAAAAATAGAAGACGATTAGATAATTTGCTCTCCTAACCAGTGCTAAAAGCTCTAGCAATGACTAATTGAGGTTTTGGATGCTTGAGGGAGAATGTCTCAGTGCTTTTTTATTGCTTGTAAACTTAGGAGAATGCTTTCTTAATTATTTTTTTCAGAAAATTCGAACTTGCATATATAGACAGAAGCTCCAAATCAACGCCTTTCTCAATCTTTCCTTATAACGAGTCAACAAGTTGGTAACTCGGTATAACATGTTTTCAGGTTTCCAATATTGCTCTTTTGTACCTCTATCTCAAACATTATATTCGGTCGACTTGTCGTGAGATAGAGTAGACTTCCAACCATTGTCTGATATTGTAAAATCCACCGATTTATCACTTTCATCAACTCCAAGATGGGTTCATTGCCATGGGAATTTTTCTCGACTTATAACTCTTGAATCCAAACTTCTTTACAGTTCCTTTGCATGTTTGGATTTTTTGATGAATATTTCATTTGCTTGACTTGTAGTCCGAGAAAGAATGTCAACTCTCCATCATGAACATCTCAAACTTCCTACTCATAAGACTAGAAAAGTATTCACAAGTATGTCGTTAGTGATGGGATTTTTGTATGTCTAAGAAATAATTAATTCTAATTCTCAATTTTAAATTGCAAGAATACAACTGTCAATTGAGTAATTCAGGTATCTATTCAGAGGGACAATGTATTAAGTTTAGATCTTCGCAATTTAATCTAAGTTGTAGGAAAATTAACTAAACAATTGATTAGAATTTGTTTGTTGTAATTTAACTAAAACTAAAACTAAAACAATAAAGAGAATCTAGAAAATATATCATAATAAACATGTTTTCTAGGGTTTCCTATGCACTCATGTTTTGTTTATTTGGTAAACAAGGAAATAGTGTTTAGATTTATGATGGCACAACTCTGGAGTATAATCAGTGTTAAGGGATATCTTTGTATAACATCTTTATTCAAACTAACACATTTTTAATCTTTTGGTACTTGATTATGTCAATCTGAACTCATTAAGTTCTTATAATTGTTCTAATTAACTCAAATAATTTTCACCCTACGATACTTGATGCAATTATTCTAAGTAATCAGGTCAAGCCCTTAATTAATTAACACCATGTTTCAATACTTAGTCAATTAATTAAATTATTCTTCATGGGTTGAATCTAATATTTAACCTTTCAGTCAAAATACTAAAATTCTAAATTTTGCAATTCACTAACAGTCTATGTTACCCGGATACGTCGTTGAACTGATCGAACCCGTATCGGATACGTAGGGACACGAAATTTCGTGTCCGATACGGAACGACGCGTATCCTACCCGAATTCCGTTACTTCATAGTTATTATTTTTCGATCGGTTTTAATTTTTCTCTTCATTTCCGAGAGAGAGAAGAAACTTCAAAAAAGAAAAGAGAGACACGTGGAAGAAGAAGAAGGAAGGAGGCAGGAAGCTTCGCGAGAGAAGGAGAGAGAAACTCCTATGCGCAGAAGGAGAGAAAGTCTCACGTGCAGATTCTTTTTCTTTCTCTTTTTTCTGTTTGGTCTAGGAGTATGCAGACCATGAGATACATGACTACAAATTGTATAAATATGTGGTGAGCCGAGTCTATCTAGATAATTAAACCAACATATGCGACACGTGATTTCTATGGAAACTTTTCAGAAATGAGATTTATTGTTTATTGATGTGTGAGGTCAATTATGTGGTGATTTAAATATATGATGTTATTTTAAAATATATAATATTATTTTTTATTATGTATATATTCGCACCCGTATCCGTAAATTTTTAAGATTGTCGTATCTCCGCACTCGCACCGTGTCGGATACGATACCTGCACCCGCACTCATGCAACACAGCTAACAGTACAACAATAAAAATAAAGAACAACTCATAATTTAAACAAATTTAAAATATATCAATATCAAATAAACATTACAAAGAGTATACAAGTACTTAATCCCTAGAAAAATCTACAAAAAATTTAGCCACACATGACTAAGAAGTAGAAACTAAGTAAAAATAAAGATTAAGAGAAGAAAAAATCTTGTTAATGGCAGATTTTGCCCTTCTTCCTTCTCAAAACCCTAAAAAAATATTGTCTGCTTCAGAATCCTCAGTAACTGCTCTCTAAACTCTAAAATCGTGTTGTAACTGACTCAAAAAATACAAATATTTATAGCAGAACCTAGACCTAAAAATAATAAAATTTTGCTTTGGCGGTGCATGCTACGGTCAAATATGGATCAGGCTTCGACCGTAGGTCGGTAAAAGAGGCCCAAATAACTTAGCACAAATCCTGATTGCTTGATCTCATTTGTAGTACCGATCTTCGTCCGAAATAAAAATGGGCTACGACTGAAGTTATGAACTAGGCTTCATATGGATTTCAAGGCCGAAATTAGTCTAGTACTGGCTTGCACAATCTAGGCTTCGACCGAATAAGATTCTTCACTCGATTGTAGGCCTATTCTTGATATTCTGGAGAAGTTTGTAGAAAAAAATATACTAATCATATTTAATATTTTTTCTAACAACTTCAACTACGCTCTTCGGGATCATAATAAATTTTTTTTATCATCATAAGTCATGAAATTTCAGATATTCGAGTCTACTTTCCTCACATTGACTCTGATTTGCGGTTGGAGGAACGTGCATTTCAAATTTGGCTCCATCTTCAACTTATGTCTTAATTAATAATATTTTATCATGAGTTTGCGTCAGAATAAATTTTGAATCGCTTGTTTCTTCTATCACAAATAAGACTCGACGCTGTGGAAGTAGACTCAGATATCTACAGCTCGATGACTTGCGACGATAAAAATACTAATTACAGTCCCGACGAGTGCAGCTGAAGTTGTTACATAAACTTACCTAAGTTAAAAGATACGATCATTATTGTAAATAGTTTGAATCTAAGGCAAGCTTCTAAATAGCGCCGATATAGCGAAAATACCGGAAATTTTGGCTTGGGCGCAAGATATTTCTTAAACAACACCGATATAGCAGATATAGCGGATATAGCGGATATAGCGGATATAGCGGCGATATAGCGGATATAGCGGCGATATAGCGGATATAGCGGTAAGATTTTTAAATGTTAATTGTTTTGACTTTTGAAATAAGCATGTTTTTTTGTCAATTTCTCGTGGCAGTTATTATGCTCTTGTGCATCAATGCATTGTATTTGATAATTATTGATACTCACGTAAGTTGTATTAGTAATTTTAACCGTATATCGCCACTATACCGCTAAATGCTAAATGACTCCTGCACCGCTACAAACCGCTATCCACTATTTAAAACCTTGATCTAAGGTCATAAATATTATTCTTATTTTTTTAAGTTAGACATAAAAAAAATTCAAACTTTTATACGTTGAATATTTTATTGTTATAAATTTTAATATTTAATTCATGAGTTGGATTGTATTTAGGTAACTTTTCGTAACAACTTCAGCAACATACATCAAGACTATAATTAGTATTTTTTTATCGTCGCAAGCCATCAAGCTGTAGATATTCGAGTCTACTTCCATCGTGTCGAATCTGATTTGCGACCGAAAAAACGAGCAATTCAAAATTGATTCTGACATGAACTCGTGATAAAATATTACTAATTAAGACATAAGTTTAAGATGGATCCAAATTTGAAATGCACGTTCCTCCAACCGTAAATCAGACTCGACGCGATGAAAATAGACTCGAATATCTGAAATTCCATGACTTACGATGATAAAAAAAATTTAATTATGATCTCGACGAGCGTAGTCGAAGTTGTTAAAAAAATATTAAGTATGATTAGCATTTTTTCTACAAACTTCGACTGCGCTCGTCGAGATCGTAATTAGTTTTTTATTATGGTCGTAAGTCATCGAGCTGTAGATATTCGAGTCTACTTCCATTCCGTCGAGTCTGATTTGCGATCGGAGGAATGTGCATCTAAAATTTGGCTCCATATTCAACATATGTCTTAATTAGTAATTTTTTATCATGAGTTTGCGTCAGAATCAATTTTGAGTCGCTCGTTTCTTCGATCGCAAATCAGACTCGACACGATGGAAGTAGACTCGAATATCTATAGTTCGATGACTTGCGACGATAATTTTTTTTAATTATAATCCCAACGAGTGTAGCCGGAGTTGTTACGAAAAATTACCTAAATATGACATAATTCATGGATTAAATTAATAATATTTTCTCAAAAAGACGGTATTCACAATTTTGATCTTTTTTTATTTTTTGCGCTTTTGCACAAATCTTTTTATTTATAATTTATTTATTAAATTTCTAATATTAAAAAAATCGGGACGTCACAGAGGTCATGGTAAGTAAATTATTACTTTTAGTGAGGGTATTCACGCAAAGTAACTATACTAGAAATCTCAGGATTCTTCTCTTTTCCCACGTTCCTTCATTGCCCCTTGCCTCTCTTTCTCTCCAAGCAAAAGAAAGAGAAGTAAAAAAAAAAGGAGATAAAATACGAGTAAAGCCATGGATACGCCAACGCAGGACCAGATCGCAACTTTCGTTAGTATCACCGGTGCCTCTCATGGCGTCGCTTTTCAGAAACTCCAGGTACAATTTCAACAATTTGTGCTATCTTTTGTACTAATTGTCGGGAATTTGGTGATGTTGGTACTGTTTGAGTCGGATATCAACTTTTTGGGCTAATAACTTAGGCCTTTGTTTAGGCGAGGGTTAATTTGGATTGAATTTCTAGACTAGATATTTCTTCAGAAATACGTGGCATTTATTTATTAGATTATATGTTTTTATTGTGGTATTTACGCTAAGAGAGTTAACCCTTTGGAAAAGAACAACCTTGGTTTAAATTAGAGCCTTTTTGGTTTAATTTCTAGATTTGAGGATTAAGACTTCCAACTACTCACTATTTAAGTGAAAGCTATTGCATCTTATTGGAGATCAGGGTTTGCTTTTCAAGTTTACAGATTCATTTCTAGTGCATTTTTTGGGTTAATTCAAAGATATTGATTAAACATTTTTTTTTTGGAACTGATTTTAGCTACTCTCTATTATTTGATGAAGTACATGTTTTGTAGGATTACCATGGAGACCTTAATGCAGCTGTTAATGCATACTTCAATGATGGAGACAGACCTAAGTATACATATTTCATTATTTCTTAATTTATTTATTACATCATACCTTTTGAATTTAATTTCATTACTTTAATAAACTTGTAACTGAATTTAAGTTTTATGATTTCAGCAGCACAAACCAAAGAAGTGAACTGCTGCTTGATGCATCTGAGATGGAAATTGATGACCCGTTTGATGCACCCATACCAAGGTTGACGTTACTACCAGTCCTTGGAGAGATCGACCCTTTTTCTATCCTGGGAAGTCTTCCTTTTCCTAGCCCCATGATGGGTTCCACCGCCCGTGATTTGTTTGCTCCAGATCCAAGGGTTTTACAACCAAGGTTGTCCAGGGAGATTCCAATTGAGGTGAAAGATAATAATTCTCATGTCCAAGTGGGTCCTTCTGGCACAGGTCCCGCAATAAAAGAAGTGACAGGCAATGATTTGCCACCACCCCATAGGCCTGAGATCCATCATGCAGTCATAGTTGATGAAAATGATGATGTAATAGATGTGGATGACATGACCAATAGCAGCAGGCTTCATCATGTGGATCCAATCCCATCGGCTCCTGTAGTTGTTGACATCACTGATTATAACAATAATATAGAGGAGCAGATGATACATGCTGCTATTGAAGCATCAAACAAGATGCTATGGGCTATTCTGAAGAGACCTTTGATGTAATTGCTTCTTATTTTCATTTCTTTTTTTGTTCCTTATTGTGTCATATTACTGCATATTCTATAGAACTAAATTGGTGCATAATTGGAGAATATAATTAATTACCTCTTCCCTCTTAATATTTTCTTTTAATGATCAGAGACCTGCTGATGACAATGATGTTGCACAGGCTGTTTCTTTATCCATGCAGGTTCTTCATCTTCTCCCTTGCCAAATTCATGTTCTTTTCCTTTTTCTTTCTAACCTGAGAAGACCATGAAAAGTGTCATCGCCCGTTCAAAATAACATGTCCATTGGGGAGACTTGTATAAAATTCATGTTCAAAATAACATTTATTTTGATGGAGCATGGCAGATCTTTGTAATGAAATAATGCAAATTGCATTATTGTTGATTTATACATATTGTTTGATTACTTTATACAGCTGAACAAGACAGATCTGTGCATGAACAAGGAGTTGTTGTTGGAACTAATTCTCCTGATCTTCCAGAGAGAGAAATTAGAAATGCTCATAGAGTTATAACACCTAATGGAAGGTACATTGAACTATTGCTATCACTGTCAGGGCAGTTTCTTTCCTATATACACCCATCTTTGTAGAAGTTGCCCAGGGTAATCTGGTATTTCAAAAGATACTGATATTCCAAGTGGATATGGAATATGTTTTCTGGATGTAGATGTTATTTCTCTTGGCATATTTGGCTCGTACATTATGTTTTATGTTAACTTATGTTTATCTTATATTTATCTGTGCATCCCTTTCATGAATAAGCCACTACTGCATGATGTGTAGAGCCAGACAGAAATGAGATTGAATAATTGCAGAAATGACAGGATGAGAGGAATTAAATTTAACAGGATATAATCAATATGTAAGCTGTAGAGTAAGATCAAATTGTTAGATATTTTTTGGATTCGTATCTGTAGTTGTACTTAATAGTTTGCAAATGTTGTATATTGGGATTGCTTGTTGCTAAAATAAGAAAAAAAATGTGTTTGCAAATGTTTCTTGTTGATATTAGAGGATCAGCTCCACAACTTTCACACTTTGTTGTGTATATGTGAATCACTTTATTGCTCGATCCACAGGTTGCCTACGCAAAAGGTGGGCCCATCTAGGCCAGTTGGTCAGGAAAATGAGTCGGACCAAGAGGAGGCTGAGGAAGTTGAGGAGGTACCTCTAGTGAGGCACCGCTATCCTACAAGGCATGCCTCGAGAAATGTGCACTATGTAGAGGATGTTGACAGTCCACCTTACAGTCCTCCACACCAAAATGCACGTCATCAGATCAATGGTGATGGTTTTCCATCAGATGAGGTGGATAAAATCGATCGTCTTCCCTAGCTTAAAACTTGTTTCTTTGTTTTGTTTTTTACATGTTGAAATTAACTGCCTCTTTTTTGTATTAAGTGGGGAGGCTTGTCAAACATGGAGCATGATGAGGCAATGATGTTGGAGGCCGCAATGTTCGGTGGAATCCCAGACGGGTCTGCATATCGGTTCTCATACCCACACTTGGGACCTGGAATAAACAATGGGTATCCAAGAGTGGCACCGAGGGCTCCATCCCCTGGACTTACAGAACAACGCTTATTGAGGGAGTAGTAGGTTTGGTTTGATATAGTCCCTAGTTGTGTTGTTTTTTGTTTATTTTATAAAAGAATTTGTTGTGGGCCCTGTGTTAGTGACTATTTACATAAACCCCGTAATTGTCAATATCAGCAGAAGAAATGCACCTTTACTTCTATGCAAATATGGAGAATGAAATGGCCTTACTGCTAGAAGCTCTGTACATTGTGTTTTGTAAAATTACTATATATAACTGGAATAATTTGGCCTCATTCTCCTTGAGGGGAACTCTCGAAAGGTTATATCGGTTTTCCTCTTCGAGTTCTTAGAATTATTGCTTCAATACAAAATCTTACAGAAAATGCTGGATGCCTTTTTAGTTAATTGTAGTATTCATAACACAACGTTTTTAATGGAAGGACTATGTGATGGTACTGATAGGGGTCATAAAACACTTTTTGAAATATAGGCGTGTCAATACATTGGTTAAAAAAATTAACAAAAAAATAATTAGTTGATGATGTGGCGATTAAGAAACTCTAATTGTAGTTTTAGAAATGTAAGAGTTTATAAACTAAAAAAATAAGTTTCTTAATCTGATGTGACATTATTTAGAAACTCAAAGAGTTTCACGGATGGAGATGCTCTAATAGTCGTTATTAACTCAAGTGAAGTGGTACAGTCCTTTTGATAACAACAAATAAAATGCTCTATGACTATTCTAACTTTACTGCTTTAGGATTTGTTTATGTTTTCTTTAATCTCATGAAAGCACTGAAATCATGTGATCGGAATCATGTACATCGACCGGACCAGATATCTATGAATTTTTAGGCAAATAAAAAATCTCTAAAAGATATAATGATTGTGTTCAATTATTTAATTTTAATTGAAAGGATCATATTGAATGGCAGAATCTCGTTGTCCATTGCATGAATATCAGATACTGGCCTGCTGATGCTGGTAAGTGACAGTTTGGTGTTCTATTTTGTCTTATTTTATACCTAATTTATATTTCCTTTGCTGCCTTTTTGTATTTCAATTATACTGAACTCCTGCCATTCTATGATTCAAATTCATTTCCACACAGGCAAAACAAGAAGAAAGAAAGAAATCATGCCATCAAACACACACAAAACTTTATTAAACTGCTCTTGTTAAAACAAAATGACAACCATTTATTAAGATCAGTTCTTAATAATTGCCTAATTAAGAACATATCAAAGTGGAAAAATAGAGATCAGTCTTGAAGAGCTCCTTTGGAAGCTTCATGCTCGAAAGACTTTCAGTTTCCAATGGAAATTGCTCTTAGGATGATTTTGCTGTCAACAAATTTCAATAAATACATAAATGAGGTGTTCAAATTTTAGAAAGCTAATTGGATTAACAGGGATCATAAATGCTTATAAGTTGAAAACAGAATTTTTTACATATCATATATATAATGAGTCGCTTGCGACCCAAATTGGAGGTAGGATATCTTTTACATTTTGTTGCGACTCAAAACCTTTCTTTGTTTCTGGTGCATGGAAACAGAAACTAGCTGCTGTTTACTTCACACTCCCACTTGCAATTTCTAATTCTCTGTAAGACAGTATAATAATACAATATATAACACACCATCTTATTTTGAAGCAAGTTTGATTGGAAGGCTACTGCATTTTGCATAAGTACATTTTGAAAAGAGGTATCAATAAGAAAATAAGATGCTTACCGGTAGTACACTTAACAGGACTGATACCGCATTTGGCTGGGAGGCTGTTGATGATCTTGATTGTCTCACAAGAACAATCATGGGTCATGGCTTTGAGAGCTGAGCAACATTGCCGAGTCGGAGGTATTGTCGATCCTGGGACGGCAGATGGTGCACAAGAGACCAATTTGTCGAGCTGGGTCACGCAAGTGTCAGTAGCTTTGTTGCTTCTTTCAGACAAGCCAAGGAGAAGCACTGCAAGAGAAAGGCAATTATTTATTGGTAATATGGTAATAAATAAAATAAGGTGTCCAAAACACTGCCATAACTTACTTTGAAAATAGAAATGATAGTAAAGTATGATGCTTACTGCTATTGCACTTAACAGCACTGAGACCACATTTGGTTGGGAGGCTATTGATGATCTTGATTGTTTCGCAAGAACAGTCATGAGTCATGGCTTTGAGAGCTGAGCAGCACTGCTGGGTTGGGGGCGTTGTCGATCCTGGGACAACTGATGGTGCACATGAGACCAATTTGTCGAGCTGTGCCGCACAAGTGTCAGCAGCTTGGCTTTTTTCTGACAGGCCAAGGAGAAGCACTGCCAGGACAAAGACAATAAAATTGGCTGAGGCCATCTTTTATTTTTCTTCTTCTTTTTGTTTTTTCTAACTGAGTTTGTACAATGGGATTGTTGTGCGTTGGATGGATCTGTATCACTGTATGTAGATGTGCAAATTTATAGCTATATCTTGAGGACAGTGAACACACTTTGCATGAATTACCTACGCTACTGTGCTCAAACGTAATTTTCTGTTTAAACTAGTTAAAATGTCATTTGGGTGACTCCTTTCTTCTGGGTTTAGAATAAAAATAAATTTTATTTTTTTAGATAATAGTTGTAGAGAAACTTCCAAAAGACCCCCTTACGAATTTGCAAATTGCAACAAGGCCCCTAACTACGATTAAAATGATCAGACACAGAGGTAGAACAACAATTATGGAGATCAAGTATACAAACTTACAAATTCACCATTAATCTGACTCCAGTAATTATTTTACTATAACATAAAGGGGATGAAAGCAATTTTTAAATATATTGAGGTTAGTTTTTGTTTCTATTAAGATTTTGTATTAATAAAAGTAATCAATTAACTTATAAATTAATCTTTTTTCAACGATAGTTGCTGACGCCAATGCACATTAGTTCAATTTTTCTTACAGAAAAAAAATGGAAGCCAATTGACCCAATATGTGTAACATGCGAATTCGGTATATAATTCACTGTCCATTCATAAATAATTAAAGGAAAAAGGTGTCGTGTCCCAAGTTTACCCCTCAGTCAATGGAAGTTGTTCTTCTGCCGCATAGCAGCTACGGACGGTCCAAATTTGATTCAGAGCAGATTTGATATTATCAAATTTAGCTTGTACGAATCTCGATGCAAATAAAAAATTAAAATTTGCTACGCAACACGCACGATATTTTTGCTGCGCGTTAGAAGATCTCATTACAGTCAATGCCACAAAAAAAAGTTTACCCCTCAGTCAAAGCCCCTAAAATCAAAACTGTGGAATTCACGTGGGACCCGCCTGTCAATATAAGTTGGAGAATTTGGAGGACAAAACTTGAACGTTGTATACGGATCCATAATTAAATAGTTTGGAGCTAGCATTCACATTAAAATCTTTACATAAAAAGCTGTTTCGTGAGAATTAATCTACCACGTTGTTTCAGCAGTTCATCATTCAAAATTTAAACCGGTGCTAATTTTAAGAACTACATATGGTATTGCTTGCTGTCTAGTATACTGATAAGTTACAAGAATTTTATGAAAAAAGTCTGAAGTTTAAGTTCCGACAGTATTCTTTATTTAGAATAAAAGAGTTCCATAAAAAAGTTAATTCTTTAGCTCGCTTATTAGCTCTTACTAACTTGGCTTTCTTTCTTTGTCGCGCGCCTCACTCGACGGAAGAGAAGGCTGAAAGTATCTAGAGAGATCAGCAAGTTGAATCTGTGAAAGCAGAGAAGAAAGAGGCTCCTATTGTTGGATCTGTTATAAGAAGCTTCGAACGAATATGATATGAAGCATAGGGAAAGACTATTCTTTCAAAGAATTTTATTTAGGAGTTTTTTTTCAAGTTTATTTTTTGATTTGTTTGTAAGTGTGCTCCAATTTTACGTAAAACAACAACAATTTTTTAAATGCTAGAAGTATGATTGGCAATATGTTCTCGTTTCAATTTCAAGCGAATTGATGCAGATATATAACACTAAAAGTTGTGACAAATAAGCTGATGAACTATATGTAGAGTCTAACATTGTACAAATTTGTTTAGTCAACAGCTATATACTCGCGATGAAAATATTATTTCGTTGATTTCTCAATCATCTTACTGATGCAAACTTGAATATGCGGTGTCTTATTCATCCATCTGAACTTTTTAAATTATTCAAGTTGTTTTGTTATACAATTATTATTATTATTTCTACAAATCAGTTGTATTTTCATGTAACATTTTATATAGATATTTCAAAAAAATCAAAATTGAAGAAACAAAATTACCGTATAAAGGCTGACATAATATACCAGTCATTCGACATAATCACCGATTGAAGCCTACAAAAGCACCAACATCAAACACAATAATTACTGTTATATTACAAGGACAATCACGTTTTATAGGAATTCGAATATAGAAACATAATCCCTAATTCAATACACATAATAATATATTATCCTACAAAAGAGCAATAAATAACTCAATGTGTATGAAATAACTAGTTAATAGCAGAAAATATAAAATCAGAACGAGTCACATAAACAGCATATACATAACTGCTAATTTGATTTAATATAATCATCAATTAAAGTCTACATGATAACATCACGTAGACACCATAAACATTGAAAGTCACGTTACATAAAATACACTTTTATATTTCTAAGATAATCACAATATACACACTTAAGTACCTACGAGGCTATGACACTGAACATAATCACTATATTAACTTATTATTGCTAAATATTAACGCAGTAAGTAATTTTCACTGTTGGAAAGCTGCATTTTGATTCGGACCGTCGGATCAACAATGAACGATTCTGATTTCTGACTACCAATATTTAGCAATCACTTGTATAGTTGTATGGAGTATGGACTCTCCGATCATCGCCACGTGGACAGTCATAGCGCGGTCTCTAGGAGGAGTCAAGGACCAAGTTCTGATGATAACAACACCTTGATGGAGAAACTGTTGCAAGTTGTAACTAACAATCTAACATATGTATATCAGTATATGTATTCGACAGATACCCGTTACACGTAAAATCCAGATATAATATTCGAATACGCCTCTTACTCTTGGCGCTCACGTGCCGGGTTTTATATCCGCTGTTATTTCATATCTGACCGTTCATTTTCGATCTAACAAATAATTTATATAATACAGCGGATCTATGCAGTTCATATGTGCCGTCCGTATAGATCGAACGGTCAGAAGATGGATAACAGCGCCCTGTTATTCCCTCAGAATAACAGCAGATACGGACTCTCACGTGACGACCTAGGGTTTCTCCTCCGTTGTTCTAAGACCCGAACTAAATAAATTCCAAAACCCTAATCTCTCTCATCCTCTCTTCCGCTATTGTTACAATAGCGGCCGCCTCTCTTTACACGCCGCCTCGCAACTTCAGCTCTTTCCTCTCTCTCCATGCCTTCTCTTCTCGTCTCCTCTCCTCACTCCGAGGGAATCAAGAAATCGAAGTCCAAGAAGTCGAAGGACTCGGATTCCATGGAGGTCGAGAAGAAGTCCAAAAAGCAACAGAAATTGGACTCTGACAAGGAGGAAATGGAATTAGATACCCCATCTAAGAAGGAGAAGAAAGAGAAGAAGGAGAAGAAGGAGAAGAAGAAGAGAAAGAAGGAGTCGGATGATGAGACGAGTGGTACCAGCTCTGATTCGGACTTGGTCGCGCTAAACAAGAAGCCCAAGATTGAGGATCCGAACGCCGTTGCTAATTTCAGGATTTCTGATATGCTCAGGGAGAAGTTGAAGTCGAAGGGGATTGAGAGCCTCTTCCCCATTCAGGCCATGACTTTTGATTTAGTTTTGGATGGGCATGATTTGGTTGGCCGTGCCCGAACCGGACAGGTAAAACATTTCTCAAGTTATCAACTTTGTTTTCAATTGTAATACTGTTGGTGGACTTCATAAACTGCCTTAGATTACATGAAATGTGATTAACAATAGTAGAGAGGATAACCTAATTTTAACTTCATAGATTATGTACTTGTGCAAATTGTACCCTAATTTCATTCAATGATCTTTTACAGGGTAAAACTCTGGCATTTGTACTACCTATACTAGAGTCATTAACAAATGGTAAAAACAAAGATATAAGGACTGGTTATGGCAGGCCGCCAAGTGTCTTGGTTCTCCTCCCAACAAGAGAGCTGGCTAATCAGGTTTGAACATTTTCCTCTTAATAAGGTATAATAATTTCTGCATGTACATAATATTAGGATTGACAATTTTGAGTAAATTTTGTAGGTGCATGCTGATTTTGAATTTTACGGTGCAGCTGTTGGGTTAACCAGCTGCTGCATATATGGAGGTACACCTTACAGGACACAAGAGATGTCACTTAAAAAGGGTGTAGATATTGTTGTTGGGGCTCCTGGAAGGATAAAGGTAAAATGATGAATATTTATTCTATTGTTTATGTCTGCTGATATGTATTAATTGTTGAATGTCATAACCTCACTGATCAATTTGTCTCTTGTTGCTTCTCGTAGGACCATATAGAAAGAGGAAATTTGAACTTGAAAAACTTGAAATTCCGTGTGCTCGATGAAGCTGATGAAATGCTCAATATGGGTTTTGTTGATGATGTGGAGCTTATTCTTGGTATTTTCTTTGATAAAATTTTCCCCATCATTTCTACTTAGGTTATCTCCTAAATGACTTATGATGTATAAGCAGAGGAGCTGTACATTTAGTAATGGTTCTTTTGTTCTTTTCTGTTCTCTTTATTAATATTCTTTCTAGTTAGTTTACGAGGATGATATCAGTGAAGAGAATGAGCACCAATAAACATAGACATAAACATAAAAAAAGTTGCTGTATCAGTATGGTATTGTTATAGATAAGTTTCATATTCACTTGGAAAGATATTGTTCTTCTGAAATAATTTGTTATCCTCACAGAAATATTAAAAGTTTAAATAGTTTCTTTGGCAATGATTTATCAGGCAAAGTTGAAGACCTGACCAAAGTCCAAACACTTCTCTTTAGTGCCACTCTTCCCCAATGGGTTCAGAAGGTTAGTTTATAGCAGCAAGATATACCTTCTGCATAATATTCTCGATATCTTGTGCTTTCTAAATTGGCTGAAATGCTTGTAGCTTTCTATGCGGTTTCTGAAAGCCGATAAGAAGACTGCAGACCTAGTTGGTAATGAGCGGTTAAAGGCGAGTGCAAGTATCAGACACATTGTTCTCCCATGCAATCGTGCAGCCATGCCGCAACTCATACCGGATCTTATTCGGTGTTACAGCCAGTGAGTTAACATAAACTTCTTTTTTATTGGAAGTGTAGGGCTCCCTACAAATACTGAATAGTCAAAAACTCCACCTATGTTTTACATAGCTGGTCCGGAGCCCGGAAAGGAGGAGGGTTGTGATAGGCTTGGCGAGCCAACATAAAAATTCAGCCAATCTTATGGAAATGAAATCCAATATGGGCTTCATTTCTAGCCTACCCCAACTTGTTTGGGACAGGGCTTTGTTGTTGTTGGAAGTGTAGGCTCCCTTGTCTCAGGCTTAGAATGTGTCTTTTTTGTTCTAGTTCTTATTTGTTCTTTTATGTGAAATTTATGTTGCAGGGGGGGTCGTACAATTATTTTCACAGAGACGAAGGAATCGGCCTCTGAGCTGTCTGGATTGATCTCTGGTTCACGTGCTTTGCATGGTGACGTTGTGCAAGCTCAGCGTGAGGTATGCCAACCAATTGTTCTTTTGGTGGAGATCCATTGATGATGAATATTCTTGACAATCTTGACAATCCTAAATATAATTTGAGTTTGTAAATATTACTATTATGTACAATATGAAACTGCTTATGAAAGTTTTGTTGTTCATTAGATGACTTGAAATTTGCAAATGTCCATATTTATGTCATTTGATGGATTGGTTTGAATTCGCAACAGTCCATATTAAATGTCATTTTATGGATATGTCCCATCAAATGACATTTTAATTGTATGAAATTTGATACACCATCAATTATAAAGTATGCAATATGTTTCAAATCTATTTTCAATTTGTTTTATGTTCTTAAGAGAAAGTAGTTATCAAGATTGTGTAGTTAGAGCATTGCCAATGGATCTGCCACCCATTTTCTCAAGTGACCTGAGTTGACGAAAAATCTATTTCTTTGAAGAAATATAGTTTAAACTCGTGTTTCTTCTTAAATAAAATATTCTTTCAGCAGGTTTTTTCATTTAATGCTCTAATCTTGTGCAGGTGATATTGGCTGGATTCAGGGCAGGGAGGTTTCAAGTTCTGGTTGCTACCAACGTGGCAGCACGTGGTCTCGACATCAGTGATGTGCAATTGATTATTCAGGTTTGTTGTACTTCTATTTTTATTTATTATTTTTTTGCAGAATTTGCTGGTCGTAGAACATCTTATTTACTGTAATATACAAAAAAGGTTTGTGTGATGCTGGCTTCATTCCTAAATAAAAATTCTAACCTCGTATTCTTTGCACAGTATCGTTGGGTTCTTGCAAGTATTTAGATTAAAATGTCGTATTGGTCTTTGTTTTATGTACTTCTTTTTGCAGTGTGAGCCCCCTCGTGATGTAGAAGCCTACATTCACCGGTCAGGTCGTACCGGTAGAGCAGGTATTACACTATTTGTAGTGCAGACTATAAATCTTCTTTATCTTTACTTTTTCTTCATGCCTCAATTCTGCTATGCTTTGTTTTGCAGGAAACACTGGTGTGGCTATACTACTATGTGAACCCAAGCACAAGCGTCGTGTTTTGTCCATTGAGAGGGAGTCAGGTGTTAAATTTGAGCATATATCTGCTCCTCAACCTGCTGATATTGCAGAATCAGCTGGCTCAGAAGCTGCTGAAGCTATTACTAATGTTTCTGACAGGTCAGATTTTACCTGGGCACATAATTTTATATCTATGTGCTCCCAAAGTTTCACTTCTGCTCTTTTTTCTAATGAGTTAGTACTACGATTTATTTGTGTGACCTAAAGTTTAAAATCTGATTACTTGCTGTGGTTGCAGTGTGGTGCCAGTTTTCCGGAAGCAAGCGGAGGATCTTCTGAACTCCTCGGGGTTGACCCCTGTGGAGTTGCTTGCAAAAGCACTTGCCAAGGCTGCTGTAAGTCATTTTCACTAATGCAGCATGATTGAGCAAGTGTTGATTAGCTTTGCTTGATAATAAGTAGTTGTTGATCACTGATTGTTATAATATTTTGTAGGGATACAGTGATATTAAAAAAAGATCAATACTCTCTTCAATGGAGAACTATGTTACACTTCTTCTTCAGGCTGGAAAATCCATGTACACCCCATCGTAAGTTGTTCTACCTTTTGCATAAATGGGTATTTGCAATTTTATTCACTTGTGCCATTAATGATTTATACTACAGCTAATGGTTCCAAAATGCAAATACTAAAGCTAATGGTTCCAAAATGCAAATGGCCTAGTAGCTCAAGTGGTAGCTCAGTTGACTGAGGTCATGGGTTTAAGTTTCCATGAGCACAGATGGGAATCCAGTTAAGAGGCATTTAGTAATAGATGCTGGGGGTTTTGGGAACCCCTTGTATAAAAAAATGATTCCAAAATGAAAATGAAGTCCAGCGAACTGGAAATATGCTTTGGTAAAACAAAATTAAATAAACATGGGAGTTATTTTACCAATGAAGTGCTTGGTTTATTTTGTTTCTTCTGCTATTTAATTTCACAATTGATTTGAATGCAGGTTTGCTTTCACTATAATGAGGAGAATACTGCCAGATGAGAAGATTTCAGTGATAAAAGGCATGTCACTCACTGCTGATGGGATGGGAGCTGTTTTTGATGTTCCTTCTGAAGACGTTGAAGTGTTTATGCAAGGTACCAATTTGAAAGTAATTTTGGAACTACCCCATAGTTATTATATATAGTAAATCCCATTATATGAAGACACTTGTAACCTGAAAAAAACGGTCTGTATACTCCTAATTCAAGCAAAAAAAATTACTCCCAAGTTGCCTATCATTGAAATAAGCTTGTGTTTATTTGTTAGCTCAAGAGAATGGACACATGATAACAATCGAGGTTTTGGAGACCTTGCCACCATTGCAAGAAAAAGAACAAGCCAGAGGTGGCGGAAACAGATATGGTGGAAGAGGTGGTGGTGGTGGTGGAAACAGATTTGGAAGAGGAGGTGGTGGTGGTGGAAGAGGTGGGGGCGGCAGATTTGGTGGAAGAGGTGGGGGCGGCAGATTTGGTGGTAGAAGAAACTGAACCTCAGATCTGGCGCAACAAATTTTGAACTGATTTTGTGTTCCTAGGATTAGACATGATCCGAAATCATTTGTAGCGAGTATACGTTGTTTTATTTATGTCAACAGGCTGATATGCCTTTTTATCTTTTAGTTGTTATACATGATTTATTGTATTTGGATTGGGATTTAGAATGTGTGTTTCAAATCACATTACACTTGTGCTCTTGTTTTGTGACAGGATTATCAAAGGGAATTTTTATATAAACAAGAAGTTTTTAGTTTTCTAGGCATAAGTGCTATTTAGTACGCCACGTGTAGGTGTTAGGCTACACATGTAGGTGCTCCGTGATTAGTCTAACAATTAATTTGTATATGTTTGATGAGCTCGCTCTGAAAAATTATTTCGTACTACAGTTCGTCCTTTTTTGACATTTCCTAGGGTATATTTTGTTTCTAAACGTTTGAGTTTATTTTGCAAGGCATTTGTTCAAGACCATTGTTGTTCATTCAAGAAAGTCGGAAAGAAATATATATAAACAATATAAATAAAAAAAATCGTCTTAACCAGTGCAAATCATCGAAGAAATTTAAGTCTGAAAAACTACATCATGCCTAACATTAAGTATATCAGAGGATCTCCATCTCTGAAATTTTTAAAGTTTCTAAATTATTGTCACATTAATTTTAGAAATTTTTTTTTGTTTTTAAACTTTATCTCTAAAACTGAAAAGTTAGAGTTTCTAAATTGCCACGTCAGCAAATATTACTAATATTATAGAAGATCGATCAATTTTAACTAATGATTAAGTCATGTCATAATTTATAAACTCTAAAGCATAGTTGCTAAATAAGAAATTCTTAAGTAAAATTTTTAAATAAGAAACTCATCTACATTCCTGAAACTAATTTAGAAACTGTCACGTCAGATTAGAAACTCTTAAAATTTCAAAAATAAAAATGCTCTTAGTCTAATATCAAGTATCATTACCACAAATACCTAAAATTACAATATATATAAACAACAGTAAAATTTACATTGTACTGTATTAATTAACTCAAAAACACAATTAATAGATAATGATGTGATAATATCTACCAAAAATGTCAAGCTCCAATAGATGTGCAAATATGTAACATGCTTAAGAATGAGAGTTCATGTATCTGGGATCCACAAATTAAACCCGATTTACACTGTTACACAACCTCTCTTTTGATTTAGAACTATTCAAAAGATTAATTAACTATCCAATTACCTTGTTTCTTCCCTTGTATCCTCGTCGTTAACAGATGCCACCTCATCCACCGTTGACTGACCCCTTCAAGTGTTTCAGTCGTCAAAAGCTGTAACCAAGCGCAACACCAAACCAAATTCCAATCAGATACAAATTTAATCATCAAAATTTTAAAAGAAGAAACAATGTAACAATTAGTAATATTGATAGTGAGGTCTTACTTCTTGACGCCTAGGCCTGGAACTTTGAAATCCAATTAAGGATTAACCGGTCGAGGTGACTCTTCTTCTTCTTCTCGCTGGAGAAGAAATCGACCTAAACTAAGGATGGTTCCATGACGGATGTGGGCCCACTTCGATGCTTAAGCGTGGAGAGGAAGTCTCTTGACTGAAAAATCTATGCGCCGGTGGTCAGAAATCTGATGCCTCCCCTCGATCTTTTTCGATGATAGGAGCTATCAGGGAGGATGCCTCCCCTCGATCTTTTTCGATGATAGCAGCTATCAGGGAGGATGCCTCCCCTAGTCACCTCGATCGGCGATTGAAAAGCGGCGTCGATCGGATAATCCGCCGTCTTCCCTTTTCCCTTTTCCTATTTCTCGTTTTCACCCTTTTTCCCTTTTCGCGTCTTTCTTTTTTTTATTGATTTTGTGGGATCGGATTAAGAAAATATATGGGCTAAAATTACAAAGAAATCTTTTTGGGCCAACTTTTTCTCTTCGTTTTGTTTTCGAATGGATGGATCTGAATTGGATTAAACAATTGCAACCGGCGAATTTTTATATGGGCCGCAATTATGAACGCAATCAGTCTTTTTTGTTGTAGTGCATCATAATTCATAACTATTTGTTTTCCCAAAATACAAGTATACAACACAGAGGAAAAAAAAAATCAATCTTCCCTTGCCGTTTTTTATTTAAAAACTCTTGTAAGTACTTTTTTTATTTGCTCATAAAATAAATTACAATAATTATGTAAAAAAAAATCTGTATATAATATTGTTGATTACTACAAAAAGAATCCGTCTTCAATGGAGTCATTCCATATCAGATCAAGTTCTAGTGTACTATTCTGAAAAACCGGGCCATGGATCCGAAAAAATAAGCATCAATACCAACTTGTGAAACTTGGAGACCGAGTCAAGTCCAACCTCAAAACTTGGTACAGCCCAAAATGCTAATTTCCAGCATAGTAATCAAATGGATTGTAAATTTGCAATGCTTAAGATCTGGCCTGCATCAGAAATTGTGCTTATAAAGTACGACTCAATAAAATTATGCATTCAAATATCCATAATAATTAGAATACCGCAATAAAATAAATTATCTCAAGTTAAATTTTTAGTTCTATCACGATTTTGTTTATTCTTTGTAGTCTTTGAATTTTCAGACTATCATATGGACCCTTCAAGCTTTTTTAATTTGTATCGAATTGATTCGAACTGCGTTAGATCACTTGTAGATATTGGTGTTGGTGATTGGACTTCATCTTTTATCAAAATACAATTTATACAAAGATAAATCCTAAAAAAATAGAGTATATAAGCTAACTTATTATGTTAATCATCGCCGACAAAAGAACTTATAATTAAATAATCCTCAATTTAAATGGATGTCCAACGCATCTAGAATTGGCAATTGGGAGATTTGGGTCGGGTCGGTTGTTTGACTTTCAACAAAAGTTGGGTTACGAGTTGGGTCGGGCGAGGTTGGATGAGATCGGGTGAGGTTGGATCGGGTCTCAGATCGTAATGTGCCGACAACTTTCAAGTCATGAGTCGAGTCAGGTCTCGGGTTGACAAGTGCCAATAACTTTCGGGTCACGGGTCGAGTCGGGTGAGATCGGGCTGGGTCTCAAATCGTCAGTGTCGACAACTTTCGGGTCACGAGTTCGGTCAGGCGAGATTGGATCTGGTCTGGAGTCGACAAGTGCCGACAACTTAGGGTCACCAGGTCGGGTCTGGGGGAGATCGAGTCGGGTCTCGGGTCGACAAGTGCCAATAACTTTAGGGTCACGAGTCGAGTCAGGTGAGATCGGATTGGGTCTTGAATCCTCAGTGTCGACAACTTTCGGGTCACGGGTCCGATCGGGCGAGATTGGGTCGGGTCTCGAGTCGACAAGTGCCAACAACTTCGGGTCACCAGGTCGGGTCTGGTCTCAAGTCGACAAGTTTCGACAACTTTCGAGTCATGGGTCGAGTCGGATGAGATCGAGTCGAGTCTTGGGTCGACAAGTGCCGACAACACAACTTTTGGGTCACGGGTCGGGTCGGGTCGGGTCCCGTGTCGTCGAGTGTCGGTAATTTTCGAGTCATGGATATGGTCTGATTTCTGATCATCGAGTGTTTGTTTTTCCAGGTGTTGAGTCAGGTAAAGCAAGATGGAATCCGAATTTGGTCAAGCAACAATTTTTTGCTTGTGTTGAATCGGATCGGACGAGAATAGATCGTGTTATGTTGTACCTATCATAAGTGCAATTTATATATAAAAAATCTTGAGGTTTTCTCGCAAAATTAACCAAAACTCGTAATCTTTAGCTAAGATTTATTTGATTTTTATCGGAATTCGATTTACTGTTATGTAATTGTTTAAAATGCATAAAGAAAGAGATCAAGATGATCAGAGCACAAATCGAAGATATGGAGCATAACTGAGCCGAATTTCTAGATTCACAACACGATTGCAGGCTGCAAGCATTAAATTGCGGGGTGCAAGACCACATCTCCAAGAGGGAAACCAGAAACCTTAGTCTCCGCAGCAAATTCTACAATGAAGCAACTCAATTGCGGGGCGCAAGAAAGAACATAGGGACTTAGCCAAATTCAGTTGGGTTGTGCACAAGGAAGAACAACTATATTGCGGGACACAGGACAACTCTTACGAGGCGCAATCACGCTGCACTGGCCGACATTGCGGGGTGTAGAGACCCTGTTGTGGGTAGCAAACCTCGTCTAAGCAGTGAAGAACTTAGCCAAAAATTGAGGAAATGCACGACAACACTACACCGAAATTGTGGGGTGCAATGGAATCTTTGCGAGCTGCAATCAGCTGAATTTCCCCTATGAGAACTAGCCAATTTCCCTATGCACTCTCCTCTGATCCACCGTCATTGCGGGCTCGAAATCACTCACCTTTGTTGCTGGAACTCATCCAAAATGCATGAATTTGAAACTCTTTGGAGGCTGATTTTTTTAATTTGAATTGAAGATGATTTAAATAAGCTCCGGATCTGAGTAGAACACCTTATCTTCATTTTACAACACCTTATGCTTCATTTTACACATTTTTAGGGAGAACTGAGAAATGACAGTCTAGAGAGAAGGTGGAGAGATCTGGATATAAAGCGGATATCTGATAGAGAACTTAAAGAGAGAATTCATTTTAGTTTTGCAGAATATTTTTTTCTCTCAACTTCGTCATGATTTATATTGATTTATTTTGTATTTCTTTCTAGGATGTAAACTTGAATTCATTTACTCGACTTGATCGATTTGCTTTTGATGTTAGTGAATTATTTCCTGATGTTATTTCCACATCTTAGAGGTTTAAAATTATTAATTGAAAGATAAACTCTACACCTCCGAATAGCAAAAGTAATATAGGTTTACACTAAATATCGGGAGAGAAGGTTATAACCTAGAGGTTTATTAAATATGTGCATTTGTATCTTTCTAAGTATCGAGGAGAGACGATATATATTTAGCGTAAAATTAATATTGTTGACTTGACTAATCAGAATCATTTCGGTAGGTTGCTGACAAGTGACACTAAAAATAATTTAGACAAGATACTGAAAAAAAATTGAATTTAGTGCCAATTTCAATAACAATAACTCTCATTACATCATAATTGCATTATTACAAGAGTAAGTGAACGAATGAGTAGAAAGTTGAAACACTAAGTCCTAGACTGTTTGATCTGAATTAGATTTACAATTTGCAACCTTCTTAGTATTTTATTTTAAAAAAATCATACTTTAAAATAAACCAATCTGAACCACTTACACTAGTAAACGATTTGAGAATTAGTAAGTCTAATTGTCCATGTGGATTGACCCTCGAATGCTACCCGATTAGTTCGTGTGCTTGCGACCGAATTAGGTATAATTTAGAATATTTTATTAGCACAATAAATACACATCAACCTACTATTTCAATTTTGTGTTCATGAATTTATTTCATTTGAACTGATTCGAGTGCATAAAAGTTTTATATACCCTCAGGTCGGGTCAGGTATGTTGTACTAAGCAACTTTCTTGGTTAGACCATTTGCAAAACAAATGCAATCTAACGTGTATTTGTTGAGATTATGTGTGTAGGTACACAACTCGTGCAAGACAAAGCAAGACATGACAATACGATGCATGATGAAGCATCTTGGAGCTCTTGGAGCTCTTGGAGCATTAGGACTTGGTCCTTGGAAGCACAAGATAGATTTTCTATTTCTAGATTTTTATTTTTAGTGATATCGACTTTGAAATCAAGTCAAAACAGTGCATATCGATACATATCAATATATCGATGTTGCATATGGGTATATTGATTTATGGAAAAGTTTGTTGGATGACTAAGTAC
This sequence comes from Eleocharis quinqueflora, assembly GCA_964058865.1. Taxonomy (NCBI): domain Eukaryota; kingdom Viridiplantae; phylum Streptophyta; class Magnoliopsida; order Poales; family Cyperaceae; genus Eleocharis; species Eleocharis quinqueflora. The sequence continues at coordinate 89,853 of CAXKVX010000811.1, forward strand.
ATAAAATTAGAAAGAATCATCACATGTTTAAGAGCCATATCGATGCATCGATTTCATATCGATTGGCTTATCGATATTTCTGCTTAACAGACTCATTTTTGGCTAAGTCAGAAGAGAACTTTCTTAGAGGACCATCAAAATAAATCGATATGTCGATTGTCATATCCATTTATATATTGATACCTTATCGATATATCGATATGGGTGGAATCAAACATCCTCTGTTATGTACAGCTATTTAAGGAATTGATCTCCTTCTCCTCTCACTAAGAAAACTAACTACACTCATTATTGCAATCTAAGAGAGATAAAAGCTTCATTCTATCTTTCCCTAACAATATCTTGAAAAACCTAAAGAGTTAAATGAATGACGTAATTACATGCAAAATATGAAGAACAATCTTGCAAATTAGATTTGTTATATGTTCAAATATTTAGAATGTCTAAATTGAGATTTGGAAGTAGAAAAATCGCACAAAAATATATTATAGCGTTGTATAACGCTACTGTAGCGTTACAACGCTATGAGAAAAGAAAACAACATCAGAAAATTGGCTAAATCATATCATAGAGTATAGCGTTGAACAACGCTATCCTAGCTTTGCAGTGCTATCTCTACTTATTTATGTACTTGTTGATTTTCCAAAACTGACTCTTTTTAGCGTTATGTAATGCTATAATAACATTATAACGTTATCTTTTCTAGAAAAGACAAAATCCAATGTTCAAAATTCAAATTTCACCTGTATAGTGTTATAACACTATCCTTGTGTAACACAATTATTTCAAAATTCTACTGTTGCCCTATTTGACAGCTATATAAAAGAGAGTTATTCCCTCCTTTCTTTCCTATTTGTTCCATTCCAATTAAAAAGAAAACCTTGATAAATCGTTCAAATCTCAAATTAAATTATTCTAAAATGATCAAAACTTGTGAGAGATTGTTTTGAGATAATTATTCTACTATTATATATTGTGTGTCTAGGCATTGTGTTTTGGATCTAGTCTCTAACCATTGTGTTGCAAGAGCTAGATTCAATCTTGTGTTAGAGTTTGTTCTTGTACTGGTGTGTGTAATGAGATCGAATTTCAAAGTTGTATTTGAACTCTCTGAGTTATTGGAGCGGACAGGTCTTGTTACCGCAAAGACAGGAGATTAGAAACCCAAAGACGTAGACTGGGCCGAAGGCATAGTTGAACTCTGTCAACATATCGCGCGTCTTCATTTGTTCAATCTTTCTAACATCTTCTCTATTTAATTTAATTGTATTTAATTACTTGAGAAGAATTGATTTGTTGATTATTACGCCTTCCGCAACTAGAAATTAATTAAGCTAAATATGTATTTAGATTTCTCCAATTAATTGTTAGTAATAATTATTTGAGAAGTGTATCAATTGAATTGTTTAAATTGCTTGTATTGTTTAATTTAGGAATTTTCATTAGAAATTCAATGTTGGAAAATTGCAACAAGGATCCTAGTATATAAATTAGGTCAATCCTGCTATGGACATGAAGTAACGTTGGCCATTCAACTTTACGAATCCTACGACTAAGAATGAATGTCAAATTTGCATCTCTCTCTGATCAAACTGATAGAAGCGCACGGTTTGAAAATGTTAAAGCCCAACCGTTCAATTTTTTATCCATCAAAGAATCACTCTTTAAATTAAGTCTTAATCACCTCCTAGGGTTTTCAGTTTTGATTCCTTGGTGGATAGTTGTTTGATTCCTTAACTGAATCGAGATTTTTAGTTGCTTATTTGTTTTTAAGAGAACTTGAATCGACCTTTGTAAGAACATTTTGTGATAGTGTATCGATCCCGATGTGAAATCAGAGAGTCCCGAAGATGTAGGCTTCGAGTGTCACATTTCTCTTACTCTCTCTATCTCTTTATTACTTTCTTGTAATTCATACAGTTCTTTGTTTACAATTGCTAGAGTCAATTGTTGAATTGTGCCTTATCTTGATAATTTTGAACTTTGCATTAATCCTTTGTATTGGTATTCTTAATTTCCATCAGGGTCGAATTTCGGGTCTTCAGGTGTCGTTTTGGATTGGGTTGCGGGTCATCTCAGGTTGGTTCGGTTCAGGTTTTGTGTCCACAGGTGTCACTTCTGATCGGTTACGAGTCGAAGCAGGTTGAGTCGAGTTTTGAGTTCACATGAGTCGCTATGGATCAGGTTACGAGTCGAAGTAGGTCGGGTCAGATCAGGTTTCGGGCCCACAAGTGTCACTCCGGATCAAGTTACGGGTTGAAGCAGGTCGAGTTGGGTCGGGTTTCAGTTCTTCAGGTGTCGCTTCAGACTAGGTTGCAAGTCGGGTCAGGTCGGATCGAATTGGATCTCGGGTCTATAGTGGTCGCTTCGTATCAAGTTACGAATTGTCTCAGATCGGATCGGATCAATTCGGATCGGGTCGTTTCGGGTTGGATCGGATCAGGTTAAAAGTCAACAGATGTCGCGTTGGATCAGGTTGAGGGTCATGTTACATCGGATGAGTCGGATTCGAATTAATTTGACTTGATCGAAAATTAAGTTTGGTCGAATTTGAATCAGGTTTCTGTCACCTTACACGCTTCCCTAGCTAATATCTATGTATACCTCTCACCTCACTTCTCACCTGAATACCTGATGTACCATTTCTCGTCAAAATTCAAGATGGACATATCCCACAAAGATCACATATTTTCTCTCCTTCACCATTTCAGTGCTCTTTTCTCTCTTCTCCTTTGCATCACCATACATACCTTCCTCTTCCTCTTTAACTATCACCCAATAAACTACCTTGTACCAATCTCTCTTGCATTGTGGTTCCGTCGTTTGTTCTGGCCTTCCCAAACCTATATAATAGATTTCTCATGCCTCAAGCCTCCAAAGAGCTTAAGAGTTCCCATTTCAATGTTCCGAGAGCATCTGTCCCTTATCAATTGCTATGACCAAGAGAGTGTTTCTTTCATGTCCAAGATTGTAAGCTCTTCTGGCATTGGAAATGAAACATGTTTCCCACCTTCTCTCCATCTCATTCCACCTTCTTCCACACATGAAGATGCAATTCAAGAAAGTCATATGCTATTCTTTCAAACTCTTGACGAACTCTTTGCCAAAACAAAGATTTCGCCGAATGAAGTAGACTTGATTGTGGTGAATTGCAGTGGCTTCTGTCCTTCTCCTTCTCTTTCTTCAATAATAGTAAACCACTATCATATGCGGTTAGATGTGAAAAGTTACAACATTTCAGGCATGGGTTGTGCTGCTGGAGTTATCGGGGCAGACATTGCAAAACGCTTTCTGGAAAAACATAGAGCAAGTTCGTATGCTCTAGTTGTCAGCACGGAGATACTCTCCACCGGATGGTATGTGTACAGCTGATGATATACCTTTCTGTTTTCATCTAAAGTGTTTTGTTGATCTTAATATGTTATTTGATTGAAGACCAAGACCATAATTGTTTTCACCTACCTTTTAGCTGTAGAGTATCAAAATAACTGATGATTTGAAGATTTCAAAAGTTTTCGAGTCTTTGGGAATAAAGCATGAGAATCAATTTGATGCATCGCAGGTACCGTGGAAAGGACCCACGCAAGCAAATACTCAATTGTTTCTTTCGTATGGGTTGTGCCGCGGTACTGGTAACAAACCAGGCAAAAGCTGGTACCTTGAAGCCAAAGTACTATCTCTGCCACTTGCTACGGACCCAACATGCATTCGATGACAAGGCATACCACATAGGTTCACTCGAGGAGGATGATGAAGGCATAACTGGTTTTACAATTAAGCGCAATATGCCAATTGTAGTGACTGACCTACTCTGGTCCCACCTTAAATATCTTGGGTCAAGTATCCTACCATGGCAAGAGAAAATCCGGTATGTCATGCACCGCATTCACAATGATGGCATAGAATATGTTCCAGATTTCAAGAAAGCTGTGAATCACCTTTGCTTTCCATCATCTGGTATGAAGGTCATAAAGAGAGTTGGGAAAGGGTTGGGATTTGATGAGGAAGAACTTGAGGCGGTTTTAGCAACATTTTACCGGTATGGAAACCAGTCATCGGCCTCCATATGGTACCAAATGGCTTATCTGGAGGCAAAAGGGATGATAAAAAAGGGTGATAGAATATTGCAACTAGGATTAGGTACCGGCCCCAAGTCCAACAGTTTGGTATTGGAGTGTGTTAGATATTTTGATAGAAATGAGAAGTATGGTCCATGGTCAGAATAGTGTGTACCAGTACCCGGTATGGGGTGATACTTTGGTTCTTTACTTAATTATTATGTACATGGGTACATCATAAAAGAGAGGATCAAAAAGATATCACTACTCAAAAATAAGGGTGTTAGCAGTTATCAACTAGTTGTTTCGTTGTTTACTTTTTTCTTTTTTGAAAGATAAGACCGTAGGCGTTTGGTTGTTTACTTGGATTGATAAGCACAAGTAAAATAAATAGTTTACCAATTGTTGTTTTTATGTCTAATGAAAAAGCTTTACTGTATCAATATGCTTTATCGATCCCATGTCGGCATGTCAATCAACAGTTTCTTTTATATCAGAGATTGGTTAAGAACTGCTTTTAGTCTAGTGACAAAAGAGTAACGGGCTTCAAATGGAAGTTTCGAGTTCGAAACTCAGTGAAAGTCAAAGGTCACTAGAGGTTTTAGATTACTCTGAATAATATTTGAGAGCAAAGACCACTCATCTATTTCTAAAAAAATATCAGAGATTGGTTGTAAGTTTGAAATTCAGTTCTCCTATTGATTTGAGTAGAAAGGTTTTAATTATCATGCCATGCTCCAAAAGTATCTGTAAATCAAAATGCATCAATTAAAGTCAAGTCAAATGAAGTTTCGTACCATAATTTGTGTTTGGACGATAAATTTTGACCTAAAATCTAGTGGTTTTCAAAGGGGTCGTTCGAAATTCAACTCCAAAAGATTTTAGATTAAAATTTTGAATTAAACTTCGGAGCATGGCATGATAGTATCTGCCTGAATATGTTGACGGATCAGTGAATATCCGTACTTACAAAGAATATACTACTTTGAAATTGCAGTCCCTTGGAGAATTCAATTAATTCAAAATCTGAAATTTTCAGAGGAAATTTTTTCCCAGCTCTTGAAAGAACTGACAATATGACAATAAATTTGTTCAGATTTCATGCCAGAAAACCCTGTTCACTCATAATTCCTATGTGGTTACTTCGGTCAAAAATCATTTAATGTGTTTTGCCGACTTTCACTGGAGTCTGTCTGAACTACTCTCTGCCTTGCTCACAGACATCATAATACTATCTGATGCATGTAGCTTGTTTTTAGCTATTAGCCCTGGCAGAAGCATTAAAGGGTCTAAAGGATAATTTTCCTTTTCACAATGAAGATATGTACCTTTATCCTGATTAGTTGTGAACATTAACATTCTCAAGTAGAATAAAAAATTATTTACACAAGCTTACAAGAAAAAATCTCTATAAGCTATTCTGGATCCTTTTGTTTCAAATATGTCAAGCATTAAAAACCATTTCCAATAATGAACGCAAGGAATTTATTAAACTTTTGGCAAAAACTTAGAGTACTTCAAGAAATGGTACCTTGGATACTATTGCTCATCTGTGCCGTTCAATTCATCGAGATTGGTGAAAAGTGATTCATTTTTTGATGTTTTTTTAGAGGAATCACTTTTTACCAATCTCGGTGAATTGAATGACCAAAATGAAACAAAGTATCTAGCGTATCCATCTTTTGAAGTATTCAAGTTTTTGCCTAAACTTTTTTTTTATGATGATTCCATCAACTACTTCGGGTTTTTTTTCAATGGCTTTCTTTATAAGATGTCAAGCCCTCGATCCCATAAATGCCAATGTTTCCTCCCAATATTTGTTGGAGCTCGAATGTGATCTTAAGGGTGTGCTTCAGACACTTAATTTGAAGGAAGGAGAGGGGAGGAAAGGTAAACAAAAAGAATGGTTACTTACTTCAGAAGTTACAATGGAAGGAAGAAAAAATGTCCGTAGGTTAAATCTTTTCATTGAAAGCAATAATTGTGTTACCTTCCAAATCAGGGTGTAACAATTTTTCTACCATTCTTTTCCTTTCCTCCCCTTCCATTCTTGCCCTCTTTTGTGTCTGGAGCACCCTAACATAAAAAAGATATCACTAATAATCTATACTAGACATCACGTTCATCCAAACGAAATACTCTGCGAAAATTTTTTCTTATCATAAATGAGAACTTTTGATCTGAATCGTTGGATTAAAGATCAACGATTCTGATTAATAATATGAAAAATCTCCTCTGAATCACATGATTGAGGGAAAATTATTTATTTGCCACGTCAAAGTTGAAACAAAATGCCACTACAAAGTTGAAAATTAACAAAATGTCATTAAAATTTTGATGAAATTATTTCTCTGCCACTACCATCATATAAATTTTAAAACACAAATTTTTTTGTATGACCAAAATACCATGTCGGGTTTTATTTTCTATGTTTTTTATTTGAAAAGATTTGTTCGCTCAGAAAGAGAGAACCCTAGCGATTCGCCACCCAGCGATCCACCACCCAATTGCTCTTCCACCTTAGCTTGCATCAACATCCTCGTTTGTTTCCTTTCCTCTTTGTTTGTGTCTACCAGATTACAAGAAATCACAAAGTTGATATCAAGGTATCCAACCGCCAAGCGTCGTTTTGATGGTCTTGTAAAATCTCTGTCACAAGAGCTTGAGAAGAAAATTGGATAAAGCATGTCTTCCATCACGCATGTGACGAATAAGGAGTGGAATAATCAGAATGGTGAGCCAGAGATCAATAGGAAGAACATTAAGTATCCAAGGCGAAGACAAAGGGGATGAGCCGGCTAATGATGTCATTTCCCCAGTCTAATTATTTCATTTTTTGTTAGATTAATTAGCAGAAATTGTGTAAGTTACATGCTGGTGTTTATTGTTGTTTCTGATGTTTCTGGTAGGATGAGATTTATGCTCTATATATAAACTGTAGGATCTCTTTGGGTTATTGGGATCGAATTGCAATTTGGAATTT